>UYYF01004610.1:3868-50830 GCA_900618365.1 Thelazia callipaeda
TGTGGCATAGTTCTTTGTTGTATGAACCGCCAGAGGACCCTAAAATTTAAAGCATATTTATATGACGATAAAATAATACATTTCAAATATCTTTGAACTAAAAAACTGAAAATTAAACAGCCTAACATCGGCATCACATTTCATAAGTTCCAATGCAAGCCTGCTATCCATTGGTCCTAAATAAGTATGCTCTACTTTGATGCGTGCATTGTCAGATGGTGATTTGATATTTTGTGTAACAAGATCGACGAACGCTGAAACTTTCCTTATTTGATATGACTGCGTGATCCCTTGTACTTACTACATTTAAACTTCACAAATACTTGAACTGATTTTTCTTGTCACAATATAAATTGACAAAAAATGCTAATATAAATACGAACAATTAAAGTCGCCAAAGAAACGACGACATATAAGAGCGATTAATGGTCGAACATTCATCCGCTGTTCTTCTTTAGTTAGCTTGATGTTTAATTCAGCCATCACTAATGGTAAGCATGTGTCCACATCACCCACTACCTTAACCACAAATATGAAATAAAACTTTGACAGAAAATTCAGTGTAAAATCTTTGAAAATAGATTGACCTGCGAAAATATTTTATAAAGTGGTTCAAGAATAAATTCAACAAAAGATCGTGAGGCCCCTTGTTGTGGCGGTTTATTGACAAATTTACGAGTCTTTTTATCGAAGTACTGATCACCCCACAAATGCTTTGCAAATTCTATTCCACTGATTGATCCTGTAAATTTTTCAAATGAAAAATTGCATAGGAACTTGTGAAACTGGATCACAGTTTAGAAGATACTGCAAATAAATCTAACCATAGTGATTAGCATACAAATCAGCAAAACTGTGTAAAGAAAAGCATATATTGTATCTTGAGCTGGCAAAAACAACATTGTTAAGTAAAGGGGATACTTGGAACCCCTCAACTTCTTCACTAAATGTCCTGCAAAAACATTTATAATATAGAACAATAACAGAAACTCTCTAATAACCCCTTACTGTTTAAAATGTATCAATTTGAAATGTAATAGCTTAAAAGAACTTTTCGGCAGGTAACAGAGTAATAATGAGGAATTTGTTGATAAATATGCAATAACTTTTCAAATCAATAGCCATGAAGAAAAACTAAACACGACTATTTCCTAGCAAAAACAAATTGATTTTAGCAATATTAGTATTAAAGAACTTGAAGACAGATAGCAAATGAGATTTAATTATGGACAGCAATTGCAAAAAGTTATAGTTAGCAAGGTTATAATTTGTAAAACGGTAATAGAACACTGAAAGTGTGCAACGATAAACGAAATGTAAATAATGAATAGTCCACTGAACGGTATCAGATGTTCTTGAAGATTTAGAAATAAGATACAAACTTACTGAAGAAGACTATTAATTTGATCGAGAACAAAGCGGAGTTTATAGTAAGCATCTGTAGGTGGCAATTTTAACTCTAAAATCAACCGATCAATTTTATTTATACAAACAGTTACCGGTAAACATTCTTGCACAGCATGTCGAATTGCTCTTTCTGTTTGCAACATGACCTAAAATCACATAAAGAACAAAAGTTACAAAGATTATGAAATTTAAAAAGCGAAAAACTAAACTTACACCTTCGTGTGCGTCTACAACGATTACTGCACCATCGCTTAAACGATATGCTGCAGTCATCTCATCAGAAAAATTTACATGACCTACAAATAGAATTTCGATTTGCTTGCAAAAAAGATTGTTGATTGCAAAATAATTTTCAATTTCACAAATTTTATTAACCTGGTGTATCCATGATATTCAATAAGAAGCTTTTCTGACGAGAGTCCTGCATGACAATTGTGATTGGAGTAGCTTTGATTCCACATCCCCGCTGCTGCTCAATAAATAATGTATCAGTATAACGAGTGTCCGCATCTTCATTTCGTACGAATTCCGGATGTGTCTGTTCCATCAGACAATCGATAAAAGTGGTCTGAAAAAACGAAAAGTAAGGCATAAAAGCTGCACATGAACCTTGCTGCAGTGCAATGCTTGCTAACAATTTTGGAAATAACTTGTCGAACAAACTACATAATAGAATTACTTTTCCATGATGAAGATGACCAACGACTGCAATGTTACGCATTACGTGGGGGCAATCCATGAGATCAGCAAGATATTCCTTATTGTATGTTGTTTCCGGCAAAGTATGTTCAAGTGCCTACATAAAATAGTGCGAAACAGTACAAAATGTATAACCAAGTCACATTTCTATAAAACCTTTATTAGTGAAAAGTTTTGACAATTTAGAAGCACGACCTGAAATTTTCTTTGTTTAACAGGTTTGATTATCGGTTCTGTTAAAGGCTGGGCATCTTCTTCTTGAACAATTGTTTCAACATCTTCTCCATAAATCTGAAACTAGCATAAACGTGAAACCTGTTACTTCTACACGAAAGCTATACGAAAGAAAAAATTGAAAACTTGCTTCCATGGCTGTGGCATAGTACTTTTTGTCCTCGTGCAAAACGATTTGATTCGATGGAATTTGTTCCATTTCTTCGGTAACATCATTCTGCAAAACCAGCGCTTGAATACTAACAAGAAGTTTTAACTTGATGACTAAACAAATTTCAGAATAGCAACATGAAAATAAAGTATGGAAAGACGTGTACCTCATTTTCTTCTCCTTCTTTATCAGCACCTTCTATTTTCTGGGCACCCACTATATCATCTTCTTCTTCATCATCAGAATCCAACTCAGGTCCTATATAATTTCCGAACTCGTCATACAAATCTGCGTCCATATTTCGTAAATACTCTGAAAATAATAAGTCTTCGTTACTTTACATTCTCTCATGATCTTATTGATAAACAATGGAGAAATAGAAAATGACTTCACAACCAGTGTCATCTTCACATTTAAACTTATATTAAAAACAATCGTTAGTTGAAACGAAAGAGAAATAAAATCATAATTGTCGCAAATCATCTTCGTACCTATCACTGGCAAGTTTATTTCTACCTTTCGCTATTTTGTCATGGATAGAAATGAAATTGAGAAATGAGTGTAATAAAAAGTATTCTTATGAAAAGGAAGACAAGAGAAGTTAAGAGCATTCAAAAGACAGTTAATCAATGAGGAGAATAAGGGAATGAGTACACCTGAAGAGATCGCTTGATTGTTGCAACGGTGCGACAAAAACCAAGTGGGAAACTACAGAGATTAGATGACTTTTGCAGAAGCATTGTGAATAGGATGAGATGAGTGTGGCTGTATTTTTCAATGTCTATGAGTCTGCTTCTGCAGGCATTGAAAAAGAAAGCTAGACATTTGGGAAGTGCACGGGTAAAGTTGCTACGGTTGCAGATGGAATGGGATTAAGATTCGGCCTACGGTAGAAGGATATATGAGAGGGTTCGAGATCTATTGTAAATAGTTTTGCTCCAGAATTTTGTGAATTTGTAGACGAAATATATGCGACTTTGTTTTGTTTAAGAAAAATGTCTGAGTGTTTAAAATGAATATTTACTAAATTTTCGGACCTCTCATGTATGAGTACTGACTCGCAATACCTATGACAAATTCAAGCAGAAATTGTCATTAAAATTCTTGTAATTTTACAGTTTGATTGACTGAAAGGAAAGAGCTGATTTCAGGGGATAAGAAGCCGATGGTTTATGGAGTGCGAGCGGGTGTATCGCTTTTGTCAGGAGTGGTACTTGGGATATTACTCTCCGTGGTATTCTTTCAACCTGCTCAAATAACTCCCTCAAGTCAAAACTATGAGCAGTCATCGTCGAGTGAACATTGGGAAGTTGTTATCAAGAAAGCTACAACCACTTCAATCAATGCTCAGTCTCCGACTCGAAAGGTCGATTTATTTAAAATAGAGTCCCAATTTTTTCGCAGTCGTGTTAATATGAATATGCATATTTTTTGTTTTTTAAAATTGGTCATGACTTATTGCTATTTAATAATGCATTACACATTTTAGGTTTTTAGAGCTGGATTTGCTGCTACAGAATTAGGGATTCGCGAAAAGCTTATAGTAATTGTTCTTGGGCGATCATCTTTAATGTTGGCATTAAATTTAACAGTTGGACGACATGTAAACCACTTACAATTTTTTGCTGATGTGCTGCACATTGATGAAGATATTGCTGTGCTTCCTAACCTTACCCCTTATAAACTCAATGGGCGACACACGCATATCGCAGTTCTTAGCCTTATTTATAATATGGTTAATTTCTTTGCACTAATTTGTCATGATGATTGGTTGGTTTTTGTTTGTTAAACATTTTAAATTATAGGTATTACGGAACATAAATTTTTTGGAAAATTTGAAATATTGAGTTTCTAATTTATGAATTAGAGTCATTACTGTAAAACTAAAAGGTATTCCTCGCATTTTTTCACATTATTTGTTAAATTTTGATCAGTTTAATGCAGTTTTATTTGATCGAAAAATTTCTAGACTTTGCACGAAAAGTATGATTGGTATTATTTAATGCCTGATACGACGTATGTAAATCCATTTGAACTGCTACGATTTGTTAATCACGTAAACTGGAATCATCGTGTCGCAGTTGGTATAAGAGTTAAAGATGCTCCTGAAAGATGTGATTTACAGGCTGGTATTTTACTCTCTAATGTTGCTATGCAGTCGTTAATTCGGTAAGCAGCAAATCTGCTCAGTATAAACTTAATTTGAAAACGCTGTCAGATTTTTCACAGAAGCTAACTTATTCAATTTATTGTATAGATGGCAAAAATAACATGAAAGTGATCCTATGGTTTTTTCATCAATTAGGTAGACAGGAAGTTCTCTTCGTGTTGTAAAATGAGCCACTAGGCTTATTAACTTTCAGTTTACTGCAAGATTATGAGATATATGTTTAAAAAAATCATATTCATTGCAATTCTGTTTTTTTGATATTTTAGTCAGAGATACGTATGCAATTCAATATCTACCAACTCGGATTTTGATGCTTTCGAAATGTGTATTCATCATGCAACAAATTTGTCATGTATTAATTATTATGAGGTTCTTATTTTGTATTTGTGTTACTTGTTTTACTGATGCAAAATCAAGGTATATTCATGAATTTAGTTTTTTTGTCATTAACTGTATTTAGACTAAAACATACTTTGGATGGAAAGTGCATGGAGAATCTGAAGATGGCGCGGCTATTGCAATGCATGATGTCGTCTCATGGTGGTCCTCATCACAAAATTTCAATCGGTAAGCGATGGAAATTAGAATATAAGATATCTAAACAATTACCAAAAATTAATTGGTTTTCTCTTTTTTAAGATCTATTAGTGTTTCGCCATTACTATCGGGAGCCGATGTTCATGCTCTTCATCGTCACTTTTTACAAGTTGAGTTAGATCGTATTAATTATGGGATTGATCGTCTGTCAGCTGAGATCCTCTCACTGTCGTATGATGTTGTAGATGGACCTTCTCAACCACCTGGTTTACCTCCTTATTCAAAAGCACCAGATCGGTATCAGGTATATCTTTCATTTCTTTTTTGAAGCTTAAAAATTATGCACTGTGTAATCTTCATGATCATGTTGTTTTCAGGTCCCTAAATGGCAGTATTTCACTAGCACAGAAATTTTCAAGAATGAACCTAATCAAAATGTGCATGCGCTTAGCGGGGATGATAAGCTGGATGTTGATGAGGCTTGTTTTTAAGATACGATAGTTTATGCTTAATATGCTTTTTTTACCAGTGATAGGCGTAAATTAAATTTTTATTTTCTTTTTTTCTTATGTATATAAATATATATAGAAATAGACAAAAACGAAAATACGGAGGTCAGTCTTCTTTTCCGCTTTATTAATTTTGGCTCTGGATCGTATTCCGGCACTCTGGCTGTCTTGTTCCGCGCTCAGATTTGTTGTGCTGATCGTTTTCGCTTCGTCCTCGTGAAATCCATAACGATTATCGAAGATGCTTTCGAGCATTTTCTTGAGCACTATTGTTTCGATATATGACTGGGCGTGATCAAACATAACGATCTCCTTCGCACTGCGTTTGTGGAAGTTCGTTATAATCCCATCCCAAGTCATCACATACAGAATTAATATTTTGGTCCTGCATTTCCGAGATTGTTATCAAGTACGTCATACTTTCGCCTTTTATCAGTCTGGACTGCAATCAACTGTCGTGGCTAATAATGCCAACCTGCATCAGGTTTACATGTCGCTTTTTATCGTGGATCATGATCTCAGTTCGATCTGCACTTATCTTTAGAGCTGTTCTTACTCGCGTATCGACTTTGATCTCTACGTTCTCTTGAACAGAATGGCTTTGCTTGCGGCGAAATGCTTTCAAACTATATTTCTGGTAGGATTTCAAATGGATGCATCGCAGAATCATGTCTTCTATAATAGTCATGATATAACATTTTCTTGCACTGCTTTGTTAGATGGTGGTACATCTAACAACATTGTTGTTTCATACCCTTTTCAACTCCAAACATATTTCTAACTTGGAAATAACAATATTCGTATTTCATCTTGCGGGGTAATGTCTCCGTATCTTAGCCATATTAATGGATCAGCTATAGACGATATTTCATTCGTCCACATGTTGTATGACTTTCCATGATGAGTTTTCTTTTCTCTTTTGCTATACAAGTATATATGAATCAAAAATCAATTTTTTTAATTTCTGATTTCACATACTTACAGGTTCTTACTGCAGCTCGAAAATTCATCGAAGGAAGTGGTCAGATAGCCTTGAATGAACGATTTTTGCAACTTCGTAATGGCTATCGATTATTTGATCCAGTTCGTGGGATGGACTATATTGTTGATTTAATTTATAGGGATACTAGTAGAATTAAAATACATCGTGTTCATCTGACTCGCGCAATATCTAGTAATCAGCTTTTAAACCAGGTGAGTTTCACTTTTGGAGTAAAATATGATTAAATTTCTGGGATAGAATTACTTCTACACTTGTCTATTTAGGTTCCTTATGTTAAAGAAGATACCGATTTAACAATTTTGATACCGGTAGGATCAAATAATGAAGTTGGTGCTCTTCGTCGGTTGTTGGCCCGCCATATGAACCTTTGTCATTTCTCAGCGAACGAAAATAGGCAAACTAGATTGGTGGTTGCTGTTCGTGGAGTCGATCCCTTTGCAGTTCGGCTTATCAACAACGATGTCTTTGAATTAAAAATGCGGTATATCTGAAATATTGCCTATAATTCCATCTGAACGGTCTCTTCTAACCATTTTAAGAAGTAATTTATTGTATCGATTGTGTTATATCGTAACTGCATCTTCAGATGTAAATCAACGCAAACTGAAACAATGTTGCTGACTCTGAAACCGAGTAGTCATCGCACTTTGTCCGCTGCGACGCTAGACGAAGCAGTTGATCTTTTTGGTCAGCAAATGATATATCTGTTACTATCGCCACATGCAGATATCGAATATGAATTTCTAGACCGTGTGCGAATTAACACAATCAAACATTTTCAGGTGAAAAAATTTTTGTTTTAGACAGTAAATGTTTCATTCAAACTTCCAATTCTCGCAGTTTTCACAAATTCTTATGGATCTCCAATTTGATTATATTCCGATTTGAGACGTATAAAAATCAAGCCGGTTAATCTATCTCGGCTTCAGTTGAAAAAACTAAAAAACATTAGCTGTGTTCCTTTGAAAAATTACTTCATATATCTACAAAAATTTGATTTTTTTAAGTCCATTTTATTTCTCTGATATTCGTTTGATTCTAAAACTTAAACTATGTGCTTTCAGGTATACTTTCCTTTGCCTTTTGTGGAATATCATCCCCAAATTGTTGGAGCATATGAAGCACTGCAAAGTATGGTGGATACCAATATAAAGAATCAAGCAGGGCATGAAGTGGAAGAGAATCAAGGAGTTCGGGCTCCTCAATCGGCTGTAGTTGATTCAAACATTTATATGAGCAAGCTTCGAGATGCCACTTTTAAAAGAATTTCAAAACCACTTGTTATTCATAAGGTAGTAATGCTAATTACATCAGTACTTCTGACGTATAATGTTCCCTTGAGCATTTATTCATAAGAGCGTCATTTGAAGTGTTTTCACAGTGATACGTAAAATTTATTAGAGAGCACTATCGTTATGAGTGATGTATTTATGGACTTTTTTGTTGTAATGCAGCTCATTTCAGAATCGAGGTCACTTCGATTTTTCTGATTTTTCTGTGTTCTCTTTATATGGTGCTGACTTCGTGGGAGCTCGTTCACGTCTCAATGACAAATCAGTGTTACTGGATTTATCTTCATTGTTTCTTGGTCAGAAAGATATACATATAATGCGAGCAGTGGAGCCAGCATTGCGACTGCGATATCACACGCGTGTTTGTAGTTCAGAATTGGTAGACTTAGACTACAACCGTTGCTTACTTAGCATGCGGGAGGGTCTTGCTTCCAAAGATCAATTAGCACATTTGTTACTTAGTCAAAGGGCATGGAATGTAGTAGCTGCATAAATTTACTGAGAAACGTGAATTTTACTAAAGTTTGCTAAATTCTTTGTGGAAAATTTCCTAAATGGAACTAAAAGAATTTCCAAAAATAGAAAAAGATACTGACTTTAATTTTGTTCAATTCATTTGCTTTTTTTCAGTAAATATGAGATAATAAGATAAAATTTTATTGTTTTTTCAGCTTGCCACAGGATATTTTTTGAACTTGATTTGTTGTTTGCACTGACTAGCATCTGCTCATTTTTCTAATTCACGATCATTGGATTTGTTTTAACTGCAATTTTTTCTATACAATTGTAGAAGTTTGTTCATCAAAAAATATGTGAACAATACATGACTGGATCGTATTTTCATTGTTTTCTTGTACTTATGCATCATTTTTAAGTTATTTAAGCAGCTTTACAAGTTTTGATTGGTGAAAGGGAATTATTTCGGGCTAGTTTCTTGTTTCTATTTATTACATATTTTTTGAATGTCTGATTTCAAAAATCTGCATTTTAAGTGATTTACATATCGATTTGAACCATGAGCTATTGTTTAAACTGCCTTGTATATAAGTTCCTTATGACATTTTTGTTAGTGCATGAAATACCAATGGTGATATCGCACAGCATATATTTTATATCTTGTGATATTTTTACCACAGAGTGTTTCATAGGTCCATAAAATGTTGTTTAATGTCTTTACTAGTCGTAAGAAATGTATTTGTTATTTCTGCATTTAATATTTTTTGGTCTACAAAATTTCCGTGTTCATTGTGTACAGCTGTCGGTGTTTGAAGTTCAAAGAAAGTGCGTTAACCAAGTATTCCATATCACTTGTAGAAGTGTACGAAGCCGTGTGTTACTTTTATTTTGTCATAAACGTTGAATGTGAAAAGATAATTTTATTACTTGGCTTCATTGCTTTGTCTCTGTAATAAAATGACTACTTCAAGCTTGCTAGAGACATATGAGAAAAAAGTAATTTGCGTGAAGCACATATTTTCGCTGGTCGTAAGTATGAATGTTCTCTTCCATTTTTCAGCATATATGTATGTGTGCAGCTTTAATTAAGCTACACTTTTTATGTCAAGAAGTAGTTTAGGGAGGATGGTACTAATTATACATGTTTTTGCGCTACTTCTATGTAATTGCTTTGAGGAGAGTGGTTATTACGTCTCAATTAATTCAAAGTGTTCGATACAGCTATTAAACTATCAACATGTGCCATAAAATATAATGGCTTGAGTTTTGTTTCTAATTTAATTCCTTTTATGGGATGTGGTCTTTGGCGGGTTTGATAAATTAGTTAGGAGGAACATATGGCAGTTGCTGTTATGGCTAATGTTCAAGGTGGAAATAATATGTTCCGTACAGGGAATGGTGCAGGTGAGACATTTCATTCATTTAATTATTATAAATTCATCAAGCAGATTTCTTCAAGGTTATATCTTATTTCAGTTTGACATACAATGAACTGGGATTAAAGCAGGTTTTTTGTAATGCTATGCAGAAGTATTAATTTTACACATGTATTCTATTTTTGATTGTATCTTTGTTCGATCAGGAAATTATGCTACTATATTTTAATTAAGACAGAATTATTTTTGAATTGAAATGAACTCTAGTTTGCTTCAATCCTAAATAATCTGTGTTAGGAAAGGAGTATGATTTAATACTTAACCGAGTGAATCCATCTCAGAAAATATTTCTACTTTCAAGTAATTGTAGTTCTTTTATAATCGAATAAATGATACAGTCAATTTCAATTAGTGTATGTGTTTAGATTGAGCTCATATACTTCACTTTTAATTTTGGTATTTTTTATTTTCAATAGCTTGTCAAGTCTCAACATATTCAGTAGGGATTGTCATTTATTTCTTTGAAACGCAACTACTATTGAATATGTGATATTCGAAATTTTATCGAATAAGTTAATATATAAACTTTATTTCAAGGTTTTCTGATCCAAAATGGTGGAGTTGTTCCACCATCACTGCTTCAAGAAAGTCGAGTCCCTCGGTTTTATATAGATGCAATTGCTAAATGTGGTGCACCGAATCCATCTCAATTACCTTGTACCGCTCTCGTTTATAATTTAATGGTCACTTCACGTCTACCGCGTGTTATACTTGGCAACATATGGTCATTAGTAAATCGTACAGTACCTGGTCAACTTACTCGACAAGAATTTTTCTCGTGTTTGGCACTAATTGCTCTGATACAAGTAATTTCCTTTTACATTCCCTCATTTTTATCTCACTGAGGATTTCAACACTCTGGAAATTTATTTGTTATTTACTACTTATTGTATATATGAATATGTAAATAAATAAATAAATATACATATATCATTGGTTAATTATATATTTAAATCTTACATGTATTTTTTTCATGTATATTTAAATCTTAGTAAATATGAGGTAGTTAACCTTCTGTTTTATATCCTTATTAATCTTATTGTCCATTTTGCTAAAATAATTTTAGAAATCTCAAAATATGAGATACAATTTGATTGAATGAGGAAGAATTGAAGGCAAAAGTTTAGTTAAAATGCCATACATTTAGATCAGTAAGTTTTGTGATCTATTAAAGATATACTGTTTTTGTATTTGAAATCTTGAAAATTTCAGAGCACTATGACATTATTTTCACTGCAAATTTTTCAGAAAGGTCAACCCTTGTCAGCGCTTTCAACGATGTCTACATTACCTATTCCACATCTTCAAGCCTGTGCATCATTTTCACAATTTCTGTCTAGTGGAGACAGTTGTAAGGAGCAAAAACCTTCTGTAGACTGTTTCGCGGTACCCTCGAACTCTCCGTTATCTATCCCAACTACATCAAGTGCAATATCACTACTTTCAGATATAAATTTTTTTCTGCCTGTAAGTACTTCGCCGGATTTGGCTCAATCTATTTCAGTAAAACTAATCCCTACTTCACAATCGTACCCATTAATTAGCAACAGTGAAATGCCTCATGCGGATGCTACCGAAGGCAATACCAAAGTTTTTGGTGCTGACTTGAGTCAGTTTCTGGAAAACACCATTAGTTCAAGTAATCAAGTTTTATCGAGCAACGCGCAGCAAACAGCGGATACCTCTTCAGAAGAGTTCGTATTACTGAGTGAATTTTCGAATAATACTACGATATCGACGAAATCAGATCCATTATCTCTTCATTCAGAGATGAGAAATACCAGTTATGTGAATGTTAGTACCAGGAGTTTGGGGCGAACTTTAGAACCAATACGAAGTATGATTTCATATCTTCTTTTAATTTTATGGTACATATTTATAAAATCATAAAAATGAAGTAGATGGGAAATGTTACTTTTTGTTTGAAGTATGAATTTACATCTTAACGGCAATTTTGGCAACGTTTCAGATTCAGATGTTTATGCTGCTAAGAAGTCAGTGGTTAATGAAAATACTGATAAGGAGGTATGTTTTTTATTCATATGTTTATTTTCTTTGAAATCTTTTAACCAGGCAAATATGTTATATTTGCTTCGTGTTTTGATGTGCTTGAAATAATGTCATATGGAATTTGTTCAACATTCTATGCAAGGATTATAGAAAATTTAATTATTATTTTATGCTGATTAAATTGAGAGATTTATGTGATTAAGGAAGAATATCTTTCTGTCTGGCAGCGGTGCATTGAAGAAGCCCATAAATTACTGAGCTCTGCAAATACTCTTCTCCTTGATTCAGAAACTGCATCTGTCTCAGAAGTTGCTCAAACTGATCGCGGAGCGCGATATTTTCATGCACTTTATGAAATTTATGAAGTGGTTTGTAACCATTTTTTATCAGTCATTGATAAGAAAATAAAGGACATGAAATATTTCAACTATTATGACCCAAGTTATTAATAACTGTTAATACTCTTTTGATACTGAAAATATGCATTTTTAATTATTTCTTAGTGAATTTTTTAAATTTGAGGTGATCGAAAAAATTTTTTAAGAAATTTGCTCTTAACAATATGATTGTGTAGTTTTGTAGACAGTACGAATTCGAGAAGGACGAATGAGTAAGCTAGTGAAGCACAAAAAGTTATTTGAAGATATCGATAGAATATGGGCGCGATTGAAAGTGTTTGCTGAGAAGACTAATGATGATAGAAATGAGTCTACAAAAACAACTGGAAATCATCCTTTTTGTGATATCTGTTTATCATATGTTTTGCCCGATTCTCATCTTGAATTTACTGGTAGTATATATCATAAGCAGTGCGCTAATCTGTGGATCAACCGAGTTAATTCTCTCCTGCCAAAAGTGAAAAATTAAGTATTTTGTTAAGTATACCCAGTACAAATGAAACATGAAGATTTTCATTCTTCATTGTACTGGGTCCAGTCTTTGTCGTAAATGTAATTTTTTTAAATCATTGTATTGCTTGTTGTATCTTATATTTTTTAACTGCAGTACCACGAATCTAAATCATTTTGTTTTCATGCATCATTTCCAATTGTTATTGTACCCATTAATCATTTTTAATATGTGTAGATTTTATTCAACTAGTAATTTCAAGACTTTAGTTTTTTTATATTTACTTCAAGTGCCTTGTGGGGGTTTCTTCGTTTTTCACTGCTTTTTCCTTGTTCTGATTTCCTGTCTCTCTAATGTAGACTAAAATGAGTTGTCTGTCCATCTTTATGGATCCCACATCTATTTATTTTTCCGTAGTTCGTTCATTTCGTTTAATTTACTGAAATTAAATGCATTAATTTTGTTTCTATTCTTCATTCAGCTGAATTCAATGTTGTGCTTGTTAGGTTCCAAGACATATGACAAAATTTATGATCAGAATGACGACTTGATTCTGATCATTCAAAGACTTGTGATTTTCATCAAAGAATTTACATAAATTGATAAATGCAGTAAAAACATCATTTCAAGATTTTCTTAGTATTAACGTACTCAGGAATAGAAATTTTCTTAACTTTTTGAGGTGGAAAAACTTATGTGCAATATTGATTTATTAAACCTTGCAGTGGTGAATATAGCAAGTATAAGTGATGGTGATAATAGTAACATTAGTAGTATTAATTGTTCATGATTAACACAGCAGTCTAGTTGACCATGATAGCATAATTTGAATATATAAATTTCGTCTGCTTGAGTACTGTACTACAATGTTTACAACAGTGAAGTTGTTTGTGTGAGTATACATGACAGTTTGAGTTGAATATTGCATTAAGCTAAAAGACAATGAAGTAAGTAATGTATTTGTGGTGTAAAAAGATCATTAATAAGTTTCAAACTAATACAAGATATGTAAATCATAAATAAGTGTTAATATTCGCTAACAAATATCAACGCTACGCAATTTTACTTTGTTGATTTTTCATTACGATCGTTCCTCTGCTTGCATTCGTCAGTTTCATTCTCCAACTGATGCATTTCGTTGCTGTCTTGTTGTGACATTTCAGAATCTTCATAATATTTATAACGATAATTGTTGACTCTCTGATGTTGTTCATTGAGCTCATCTGTTTGATTTGCTGCTGTATAATTGTTTTCTGTCAGATATTGTAAGCTTTTTGATACCGACTTGGTTGATCCTTGCTCATTCAGTTCTAAATTTACTTCTTCATTCTTCACAAATTTGATACTTCCTTCACTATCTTTCATTACTTGACTAGAATCCTTCACAACGTTGTTCTTATCATCAGATAAGCTTCCATTTTCGATGCAACTTTGTGACAGTTTACTAATTTTAAGCTCTTCGTGAACAGGTGAAATAACTGATGACTTCACAGCAAATGTGCAATCTGTATTACTACTTGCAAAATTTTGCACTTCTGTCATAACCGATGAATTCTTATCTTCAGACTGCATGCCCTTTACTTCCTTCAATTCATTCTTCTCTTCAGCACTGTATTCATTTCCGAAATTGCTTGCATCATGCGATTCTGATTCTCTTTCGATTTCTTCTCTTGTATTCCCTTCCTCAGTTATTTTTTGAATCGTATCGCCTCCTGGTGCTATTTCCACTTGTGCTATCTTTATCATATCATCATTTTCAGCAACTTGTGGAATGGTATCTGCAATAGCTACAGAAATAGGAAACAGTTTTGCTTCATCTTCTTCTGTGCTACTTTTCAATATAGCTTTTCTGTTACTAAATTCTGTCAATTCTAATGTTTTCGGCTTATGAAGGGCTTCATTTTTTGTATTGCTTTCTTTTGCGGATTTCTTATCCGTCGTTTCGTTCTTCGGAGTTTTTTCATTTTTTGCTTCTGACTTTTCTACTGTCAAGTTTCCACTTGATCCTCTCTGCTTATTAATCTGAGGTGAATCAGATTTCTTGTTGTCAATATTTTCTTGTCCTTCTTTACGAGTGATCACTTTCGTTATTCGTTTCTCTCCGACTTTCACAGGTGCAGGCACTAAATTTATGCTCAAATTATTATAACTATGCAGACATAAATATTTGATCTGAAAATTAAAGTAGGCTGAAAATTTTCGAAAGTTTCTGCTGATAAGTCAGAAACAAAAAATAATGTGTTGAATTAAAGTGCAGTGAGCGCTGAAGAAGATACTTGTTTTCGATCTTGTTATTGGCAAGGAGGGAGTTGTATGTGATCGTCGTCCAACTTTTGGATTGATTTTGGAATCACTATAATTGTGATTTGTTATTGCATACATCTGTGATAGAAGACGTGGTGTTGAAGAACCAAAAGCAAAACTCGTACGTGTGAATCGATCGCCTGAACCTTCCCGACTTCCTTCAATTCAATTTCAATATTTTGATTTACAGAATTCAAGTAAGAATTAACATTAAAATATTGGCTTGATAGTTACAAAAATTTAATTTATTTCCAGCTACTACCCGTATGAATTTGAAACTCTGTATTTCATATTACGTAAGATTACTGGCAATCGTACTTGCAAATAACCAATCAGGAATTGTTGGTCTGATTCAAGGTGCAAAAGACCAGGGCACTGTTGAACCTGGCGATATGCAGAGTATGTGAGCCAGGTATGCACGACGTGTATGACGTTAACAAAGCGTTCGATTCAGTTAGTCACAGCTACTGATTAAGTGTTTTGAAAGGCTCAACATGCTACCGTGGATGAGCTGAGAAGCACCACATACAGATGGTCAGTTGCTTTAAAAATCGATGAAGAAACCATAGTAGAGAAAAAAACAGCTTTGAATGCGTCAGGGTAACAGCTTTTCTCAGCTACTGCTCTTTTATGCAGCGACCCGTTGAGCCTATGCTCAGTATCAGATATTCAAAGGTGACGGTTTCCACCGATCAAAGAATGCATCTAACGAGCTATTTATTATTTGTTGATGATTACTGCCGACGAGGATATCATGAAAGTCATGGCCGAAGAAGTCCACAGGTTCTTTGAAATAGTAGGGTTGGAAGTGAATCCAACAAATTCAGCCGCTAATAATAAGGTATGCAATGATAAGGCAGCGGTCTTGGAAGAAGCTCGAGGGTAAAAGTAATACCTTGGAATAATGGAACACAAAACTAGCGCACCGACCCGATGAAGCTACGAGAATTGAGCGATTAGCCAGAATTGCACTAAAACGCGAGAACTTTATCAGGTAATGAATGAACACGCTATTACATTGGAATGCTGAAGCTGAGACCAGGAGATTCCAAAGCTATCATATCGGGCAGTTACTAAATAAATACGGAATGCAGAATCATTCAGCATGTTTGGGGAGAACTTATTGCTAAAAAACTAAGATGCGGGCTTCACTGCTTTAAACAAAGAAGTTTTCCAGCTTCATAACGTACTTGTAGAAACTGGGCCCATATCTACCAGGAGTGCGGCGATTTTGAAGCAAGAGCTATACAAGACGCGAAGGAATAATGCCAGATTTCAACTTAACTGGCTGATTCCTCAATGTGGCTACGATACGGAAATGCCTGTAAAATGAAGCACAATACTGTTACTATCAAAGATGGAAATATGTTTGGATAAAATATGTGCCAGCATTATGGCGAACATGTGATGATGATCGACCATCTAGCAACACAGTGCGAAAAAATGTTATATCATGGCTATACGAAAGACACAATGAAGTCCTGCGATGTATTCATTCAGGACTCTGCGAAAAGTATGGTCTGAAAGCATTCCCGCGCTTGCGAAGTCAATCTGTTCCGGAGATACCCGCGAATGAAAATGTTGAGATCAGAGTCGATACGCGAGTGAAAACTGCAAATAGAATTAGAGCGTATGGACCGGGCATCCTCGTTACACGATAAGAAGCAACGTGAAGTAATCCTGATTGAGGTTGGCATCACTACTCAGGACAGTTTGACAGCAGTCGATACCGAGAAAAAGCGAAAGTACGATTTACTGGCTAATAAACTCGAGGCAGAGATGAATTGCAGGACGAAAATAATTCCGTATGTGATGACTTGGGATGGGATAGTGATGAGGTTTCACAATCGTTACGAAGGAAATCAGTATATCTGATCACGTTAAGGCACATATCCAACCGATAGTACTCAAGAAAACGCTCGATTCAATCAGCGCCGTGGATCCCATGAGGATGAGGCAGCGGAAATCAGCACAGCAGAACTGAGCGCGGTCGAGTGCATGGGAATGCCAGAATACGATTCAGTGTCATAATCAGTAATGCAGAAAAGGAGATTGATTTTCTTATGATATTGATAGATTATATAAATATAATTGAAATAATAATTATAATTGTGACGAAAATCAAATTAAAAAATGAATACTTGCAACAAACACACTAACAGGATTTGTTTTGCTTAAAAGAGGAGCTCTTCTTAAGCGCTTATTCTGAAAAGCAGATGAGTGCAAGTCTTCAATTACCAAAGACATCCTCGAAGTCAGCTTCTCCATGACTTTAGCAAAAAACTTGAGCAAAAATTCGCATAATTCCAGAAACTAACTTAAAAATTGCACTTGAGTGACAGAGCATTTCACAAACTCTGCTGAAATTTGCACCATTGGCTTCGGACGTTTCGATTTTCGCTTCTTTCAGCAGTCAGAAAGAAAGCAAAGAGATGTTTCTTTTATGACAGAGGACAAATCTCAAGTAAGCACTAGTCTCTAGCTAAAATATTAAACGCTTAAAAAATCTTAAAAGCTTAGCAAAAAGTTTGATCGATGATCGGTTTCAGAAAATGCATTTATTACAGTAACATTCAGTGACCTTTAGCAAGTTGGCTTTTAAAGCCTAATCAAATAAAGAATATTATCAAAAATACCTCAAAACTGAGGGTATCTTCAATACAACTGAGAAGAATAGGTCAGAAATTAAATTATTTGGATTGCTAGATTGCTCAAAATGCTAAAAGTTGATTCAATAATGTTTTTGACAGCTTTCACATATTTAAAATAATATTCGATCAGATGAAAATATATGTTAAGCAATGAACAATAAATTGCAGAGCCATTACAATCATAATTACGGTAGATAATATGACTATGATAAGATCTTCAAAATGAAAAACGTTGAATTCCAAAAATTAACGCAATTTATTTGCAATTCTTAAAAAGAGTAACTTGCATCACGTAGAAGGCAATATGAAGAGCAAAGTTCCGAAAGTAAGGACGCTTCAGATCGTTTACGAAATCAAAGAATTCATCATTTAAGTTCAGGAGGAATAAGTGAAATTACTTATTTTTTCTCACTTGATCAGTTTATTGTTTTTTCAACACGGTCATTAATTATTCATTCAATAGAAATTTTGTTCTGAAAAATCACATCCAGTTCAAAGAAGAATGTAAGTCAACTAATTAAGTGCCGAATTGATTAGTTTTAAAGATAAGCGTGTCAAAACCACCATGTCAAGAGATATATAGTACTGTCTAAAAAAGAATTTTGGGTGAGAAAGATAGAATTCACCTGACTGAGTCCGAGTTACGGAACGCGCTTGCCGCATGTAGTGTGATATAGTATCAGTTTTAGGTCGGGACGTGGGTTTTACTTTGCAGTCATAAGTACGTAACGTTGCAGGCATATGACGCATATAAGACAAGTCACGAGGCGTCGATGAACCAAATACGAATGTTTTCCGTTCACTGCGTTCCATTAATTTTTTAGTTTCACGTGGTGGGCCAGTAGACATCTTGAAGAAATAATTTTTGATTTTTATTTCACAAGAAAAAAAGTATTACGTAATTATTTAGAAAATAATCTTTCCAGCTTTCAATTTTTTGTCCAACTCACTTCATTTCAGTCAAAACAATAATGCTTGCTCATTTTTCAGTGAGTGAACTTCAGAACTTTCTTCAGTCCTGTACTCATCGACCTTAAATTCACTTTATATCATACCTAACTCGTTTCCAAATTTAAAAGCTGAAGCTAAAATGCAAATCCAAGAATTTTTGGTCATCATTTGAATACGAAAAGATTTCAGTGATAGTGTATACAAACAATAGCACATAAAATAATGTAAAAATGAATGTTTGTACATCTTTGAGAAAACGAGCCTAGCAGTGGCTAACTTGCCTTTGACTAAGTGTTAGAATAGGCCATAAAAGCTAGGCTTTATGTTTTCTCCTTTCCGTCACTATCTGGCTAGTTTGCTTAAGTAAAAGAGACTAGCTAGGCCTTGAGTAAGGAGGCTTAGCTAGGAACTGAGCAAAGTCTTACTAGGTGTCTTGTCAATTCGTTTGTCATCTAGACCTGGGCAAAGAATAGAGTTTACGGATAAAAGGCTTCGTTCTCTCATTTTTTGATCGAGTTAAAAATAATAATGCTCTCAAATAGTCACGAACATTTATTATAAGATTCTGCGAGCTACCCTTCACTTTTCAAATGAATGTACTTCCATACTCAATCGTTGAACAATTATTTTTGCAATAACATTCAATTATTACATTTTATAGTGCAATTTTAGCAAACAGAAACTTTGGTTGGACAGCAAGAAGAGCTTGCTTTATTTCACTTTACTTTACTTTACTTTACTTTGCTTTGTGAACAAATAAAACGCCTTATTGACTATCACTTATATAGTTCAGTTTTTTTGAATATCAGCAACGGTTACTTGAGTGACCACTGCAAGACCAAACCTATTTATCAAGTTTATTACAGGAATTATTGCTTTCGAATGTAGTCAACAAAAGAGCATTTCTTTTCAAGTAAAATGCACTATTTCTGAAGTTAAAAGCAATAAATATATTGCAACAAAGATAACTGAAAAATCAAATTAGTAATTTACACTTGAAGAAATATTCTAAACGATAGAAATTGTAATTTAGACAAACTTAAATTAGTATATTTAATTGCTATTACTAATTACTGTTCTGTACAACAAATAACTGTCAATTACTACACTTTTCTAATTGCATTGTCCGTAAATTATGCAGAGTAAATGGTCTTTCTAAAATTTTTCACAGAAACTCTTTGAATTTGTATAAGTGATCAAAAATTCATAGTCCAGCCACGTGCCACGATAAATGGATAAATTATTTACTTTAGCACCAAACTTATCAGTTATTAGAATCCGAGAGCAAACTGAAAGACAAGAAAGCAAGAGGAAGGTAGCAACAATTCTGCAAGTATTCATGGTGCGGTCAGCAGCAGTTCTATACAAGAATCATTTCTTGACTCTTTGTTAAGACTTTAGCAGCAAAATGATCGCAGCTACAAGTCGGTAGTCTCAGTCTTACTGTTATTAAAAAGAATTCTCATTTCATATTTTGCATACATATAACCAGACATTTTTTTCGATCCAAAGTTTATTTCTTATTTTATTAGATCTGATAAGCTCAAAATGAAATCAATCCATATCAGTGATATGAAGTTCAGAGACAGATGAATAATACTTTTGGCATAAACAAATTATGTTAACTTGAAAAAAAAGCAATTTGAGCACTGGGAGATATTCCAAGTAGCATATAATCATTTCTACAGAAAAAGGATTTCAGTAGTTTGCTTTGGATATTTCAAGAAAGCAAAATGGCATTCTGTCGTAAGCAATTTCGCTCTTCATAAACTTGCTAAATCAAGCATAAATGAATTACAGTACTTGCACTTCATTTACAGTGCAAAAGTACGATCACATGGAAACCAAGAGCTTTAATAATTAATAAATGCTATATTAACCGAAAATAAATTTTTCATTTGCAGCAGTTACGCACCCATCCAAAATTGCCTGCAAATGTCCATTAAAGAATAACCTCTTGAAACTAATATAATGTTTTCTACCAGCTCAAAACTTCCAAATATGGTTGGCAAGTGAATATTCTATTGCATTTTTTATTTTCCTGAGAAAAAGCGAAGATCTGCTTTCTAATGAAGTCAGCTGTACTAGTCAGCTGCGCTACAGTAGTGCTAATACCTCAATGGACTAAAATTTACACTCATCACAGGATAATCTTCAGAATATATTGGCCGAAAAATGATCTCAAAGTAAGATCCGCCTAAAACCAGTCGTATGTAGAGAGGAATCTCTGAATATACTTGATTATTCTTCAATCTAACTCGAGCAAAGTTCGACTCATAATTAAGAGTGTAAGAGCCTTACAAATAAAAAGCTAAAAAAACTACATGAAATAAAAGATCTAATAATCTTGTTGAATTTCTCTGAATTTAAAAATAAATACCAATCAATTGTTAGGTAGGCAAATAAGTTTATCACTAAATCTAGTTGCCAAAGGTCAACTAGACATCACTTAGCACTCCAATATTTTGGAGATAAACGAATTTGGATTATGTACTGAATAACTTATGTGTGGCACATAACAGATTAGTGAAAAAAATGTTTACTTTACAGAAATATTCTAATATATTATAATGAACAGAATATTTTATCTTCTATGAACCATTACTTCTGCTACTTCATAACTACGAAGTACAATGAAACACAGACTACATAATTTCCAGAAGAACTCATAACACAAAAATCAAAAATTCACTTATCTCAAGAAAAGTAAAATCACATTCACAAACTTCGATCTGAAATTTGGTATCAAATAAAATCAACTATAGTGCAAGAGAAAAGAAACTGAATTTCAGTCAAAATATGAATTGACGAATAAATTACCAACACATGTATGTGAAGTGTAATCAATAATTGCGTTTTATCCTTTAAAATTTGCGTGCAATCAACTGACACAAAGATGAAATAAGTCTAACGACATTATGAGATTCTAATAAATTCAGATGATAGTAATAAAGAACTGATATACTTTGATAATTTTGAACAAGTGAAAAACAATAAACTAAATGATGATAAGAAACGCCGGCTTAATAAGGAAAAGTTTTCATATAAAACTGATAGCTTTACAAGACAACAAAATGTGGAAAGAAAAAGAAATTAGACAAATAATCGTATAATTATAATTATTGGGGGGTTTTTTTTTGATAAAATTTTAGTTTTCAGCAGCACAGTGTGTTAATTTTAAATTTAAAAAATAAGATTCATTTCCAAAAATATAGAATGGAAAGCGCTCAAGACAGAGAGGCAAAGCAGAGAAGACGAATGCCAGAGACTGCTTAAGAAGTTGACAAAATTAGCGCCACGATCATACCGTACAGGCCCAATACCTGAAATAACTTTTTTTTTGATGAGGAATACACAAGAAATTAAAGATAGATGAGCCGAAAAAACAACAAAATTAGTCACGGGACCTGTAACTTGATCTCTATTGAGTGAAAAGTTAGTTTATTTAAATGTCCCCCATCAAAATGCCCATTTTATAGAAAGAGAATAAGCTAAATAATATTAACCTCAGAGAAGATCAAAATAAGAATCATGCCAACAAAAAGACGTGGTTGCTGGGCACTTCCTCTTACTCCTGCGTCACCTACAATCCCTATGGCGTAACCGGCACCGAGACCGCACAAACCACATGTAAGACCAGCTGCCAAATGCGCGAAACCCTTGTCTAGAGTGTAACCGGCAGAAGCCTTAGTTACCTTACCTTTAAGTACCATTGCTACCTGAAATTTGAACGATCTGTCCTTTTTCTAGGATCTAGCATAGTTTTTAGCAGTGGAATAAGTCTGATCATTTGTCACAAATTTCTTAAAGTAATTATGGAAAAATTGACCAAGTAATATAAGTAATTTAAAGCTACAAATGAAAATACTTACAACTAAACCGTAGATACCAATGATGCCAGCCATAATGACAGGAATGACTGACTTCATGATTGATTCAGGACGCATTACACCCATACTTGAGATACCGACCGCTGATTTTGCAGTTCCATAAGCAGCTCCAAGTACAGTGAATATCTGAGCAGAAGCTGCTCCCATATATCCAAAAAAGGGTGAATACGCAGGACTTTCTGCTGCTATTAAATCGTACGACATACCTTCTTCCAGTCTGTTTTATTTTAAGGAAGAAACTAAAATAAAAGATTTGGTTAACGAATGTTAGTATCTAGAGTTAGCTAATGCAAGCGAATCAACAACATTTTCATTGTAAGCTAAAACTGAGACCACTGCAAGATAAACTTGATAGAACATGAGAAAAAGTTATCTAAAACAATTACTAAATACTGCACTTCCGCAAACCAGTGCATTTCACCTCCAACACAAAAACAAACTACATTTGCTACAATTGAACACTTTAACATAACAAACCGTCTCAAAAGTACTCTGACGTGTCCCAAAATAACTAGAATTGAATAGCTCAAAAACATAGTATACAACATGAGGCTCAGTATAATCCTCCAAGGGCTACAGGACACAAAAATTATTCAGTAAATATAATAAAAGCTGTTACTGAAAAAGAACACGACACTCTCGTCAATTCACTATTTCCGTGTTTAACTTTGCGAACACTACATAAACAGAGTAAATTGGAAATTAAAGAGTATGAGGAATAATTATGCTCAAACTTTCCAGTCGCTAAATCAGAATCACACTGAAACCGCATTAATTACTGTACCAAAATCGACAAACATATTTGAGGGAGAGTGAGTAATAACGATTGATCCATAAATGAACGCGCATTGTGCTGAAATAATGTCAATAAATAAAGGAATACAGCAAGGATCGTTTTATATGATAAGAGGATTTGGATATGAGAGAAAGTTCGCATGAAAGGTACAGTATCCTCATGACTGATTCAGAACATTTTATGAGTCACCTAATAAAATTTTTAGATAGCAATACTGTCCACGCATGTAGCGAATGATCAGTACTTTCTTAGAAAATACGTGCCTACTCCTCAATATTCCTTATACTTCATGAAAAATCCAACCATGAATTCAACTCTAACTCAAAGTACAAACTAGATACCTATAAAACTTGCTTCCAAGAATTAGTGAGGCGAAAAACTAAAATTCAAACATTAATGAGATATTAGCTTCACAACCAGCAGAACTAATCACGAACAGTGGCGAAATATGAGAGAAAACAAACCATGATGTTATGTCTCAAGAATCCCCACCACCCTACGTTCTATAAGACTTACATTAAGATGAAATGCAAATATGATTGATAAAACAATAAAGATTTATTGTCTGCGACGGACAACAGATTTTTGAATACGCTCAAATATATAGTTTTACTCATATTTATGAACAGATCATTTATTGTGAAATACACAAAAAATAGGTTTAAAATAATAAATTACTATGAAGCAGTGTACTAAAATATAAAAACGTAAAAGATTCTTCTTCCATGTTTGTAAGTTCAATAAACAATACCTCACAGTGGTCGATTTTTCAATATTCACAACAGAAAATCTAAAATCTCACAGTTATCACAGTAAACAAAGACTGAATAAATTTCTGGTATTTGGCAAGCCTACAATATTTTGTTGTTCTTCATAATTGGTGTCAAAGTTGCTGTGCATAAGACAAGTAACTACATAATTAAGAAAATACCCGTTTTTTGTCGTTAAAAAAATCATGAATACAAGCTTGGAATTATCTATCACGATGAATGCACCTAAAATCAATTTTAAAAAACTCCTTGAGAAACACTTTTATCAACTTAAGAGAGAAGATATCAATATGCTGTTTTCTCACAAATATGTAACACAAGCAAACTATGTTGCTCCCATAATAAGAGCAACAATCATACCGTAAAGACCAAGCACTTCAGCAAAAATAAGAATTAAGATCATTCCCACAAAGAATCGGGGCTGTTGTGAGAGTGCACGAACGCCTGCATCACCAGCAACACCAATTGCATAACCTGCACCCCAACCACAAAAACCACATACTAATCCTCCACAGAATGTGCTAAACCCTTGATCAATCTTAAAACCATCTGCAGAAGAAGTTACTCGGCCAGCATAGATTACAGCAACTACTAACCCATAAATTGCAACAATACCTAAAAACAAAATGACGCTTTGAAATGGTAAAATTATATCACTAGAAATCTTAAAATATTTATGAATCATTAAGTATTAAATACTGTCCCGGAAATAACTGATTTTTTGCCAAGTTTGCCTATGTAAAAGGAAATTCGATTTCAGATCTAATTCACGCATTATTAACGTTCATGTAGCAACATTCTAAAGTATTAATATATTTTGATATTAAAAACACACTTCTTCTAATTTACATCAGTATAAATGCTAACACGATAAAGCAGTGATTGGTGCTCAATGATTCTCCCCTCCAAAACAATCGAAAAAAAGAAACTAATGGAAAAATGCTTTAGAAAGAGAGAGGACTGCACAATTTAAGTTGTGAGGATGCAGAAAACTTACCTGCCATCACAACAGGTACAATTGCCTTCATAACAAGATCCGGACGTGTAACTGCCATCGATGCGATACCTGTACCAGCTTTAGCAGTACCATAAGCGGAACCAGCTGCTGTGAACATCATAGCCGCTGAAACGCCAAGCGTACCAAAAAATGGCCCGTACATGGCATTTTCTGGATCTCCCGTTGGTTCGTATATTTCTCTTGCTGACATTTGTATATCTGAAAATCTTTCCTATTATGAAAAGCATCAATTAATAAACTCATGTTTCAAAAGAAGCTCGTATATTTCTCTTAGAAACATCATTAGTTTCTGAATAATTTTTCCAAGACATCGAATTATTCTAACTGGTTAGATTCTAAACATAACAACAACAAAAATTATAGCTCTCTTCAAGACTGAGAACTGCCCCAAAAACAAAACTATAGAATATATGAAATGTAATACTTCTGACAGAGTATGGCTAGTTCTATTTCGCAGATACTAATAAAGATGTTAACTAATTATAATAACTAATAATCATAATCAAGTAAATAAAGGAGGATTTTAGAATGATGAGGCAACATTTTGAGCAGATACTGAGCATAAGTAAATGTAACACACATATGTTTTATTTATTTGACCTCTCTGCATAGATTACGCCTGAATTAGTTCCCATTTTCGAGAAATGTTCTGCAAAAATTTTTACTGAAACGACTTCCAGACAGCTATAATTTTTGTTGTTGTTAGTCAGCAGATTCTCCAAAATTTTCGACAGTTCCTGACCTTATCCTAATCTCTTTTTATTGGGAAACAGTCAGGCAAATAAATACGAACAAAACAATGGTAACTATGAAAGCTGGGGATATTTAATTAGTATTACAACAGACATAAATTAAAGAAATCCGGGATTTCCCGAGCAAAAAAGAGAGATTTACAATACCAGTCACCTAACAACCCAAAACTACGTATATATTACTCACCCACGTCAATTACGTGACAGCCACCTTTAGTTTAAGAACCAAAAACCGAAAAGCATTACGGTAAAGATAGTATGTTTATAACAAATTAAAATGGGTCGCAAACTGAGTTGTGCGTTGCGTCTAGTTAGTAATGAGGCGAGACGGCTATTGGTTGGGGCGTGGTGTTAGGTTGTTTCTGTAATCTGGTGGTTCTGCCACGAGTGTGCGGGGTTTCTGGTGTACTAGACATTTAGGAGTATTTATAGTAGCCTTTTGCAACAGATTAGTCACAGCTAAAGTGAAATGTATGAGTAGGGCCATCTGTGGAAGTTAATGTTCTGCAAAGATGTCAAGTTTGAAATTGAAGATGTTGGTATTGAATGGATATCTATACTTTGAGAATCAAAATGAAGTTTCCTTATCTTTTTAAAGCTTAAATTAGCATAGTGTCATGTAATTACAAACAGCGTGGATTTGCATTTTCATTGGTAAAGTTCAGAATGTATACACATTTGTTGGTATGTTGACTAGTAGTAGTTTGGTTGCAATGTCTTCTATATGAGTATTTATTCATTTTAGCTGGCTAGTTGAGAAGCTTTAGAAGCATGACAGTGTTTTTTATATAAAGTAGGAAAGATTATGGGTATTTGGAGTTTGCACGTCTTTCATTCTTTGTGGCAAAATTTGCATAAACCTTCGCAATACTTTTTTTCTTTTTTCACAAAAACGTTGTGTGATTGGCCTAGTACAGATAGGTTTTGCAACATTGACTATGAGTAATGTACGGATTGCTGTTGAATATATTTTGGAAATATGTGTTATTTTAGATTGGATGTGATAGGTTAATAAAAAAGTTGAGATATGTAGCTGAAAATGGTGATGAAAAGCCGCAGAACTAAAGTGACGCAATTACGGCGGAAGATTTGTTCGCAGAAGATTATGACGAAAAAAGGAAGACGAAAGCGGACAAATGGATACATAGAGGTTACTTTTGACTTTTGTGTAAAGAGGTCTTGGGATATGTGTTGCTCTTGAGACTTTTCAAAATCATCGACTTTTATTTTCGTAATTTAATTTAGTTGTTAAGATCCAGAGAGTTTGGATTCTATTTTTCATGTGTTGGATTGAAATATTCTAGCTTATATTGCATTTTATTGTGCACCTGAGATTCAACAGTAAGTAGTAAAGTATTATAATGTCAAGATTTCAGAACATCGAAATGCCATTGCCTTCCACATCATTTTCACAGTCTGCGAAATTGGTGTCGAAAATTCGCCCGCATATTGCGAAAAGTGATAACTTGGTTGAAGATTGTTTCCCGTTCTCTGAGCTTCCTTTGAATGTTCAAAAGAAAATTTTGTCCTACTTGCCATTAAAGTATGTTTTCTGAAACTCATGTGTCAAATGCTTTGGAAGTCTGTTTCTTGTTCATATTCGGTATTTCCTTGCTCTCTAGTCAATGTTAGGTATTTATTACTGTTTACCTCAATATTTCAACAAAAATTGTAGATGTCGAGTACGACTTGAACGTGTTTCAATGACCTGGAAGAGATTACTCAATATTTCGTGGCAAAACATGACTTTTGCCGACATTCCTTCCACTGTAACAAATTCCTTCCAAATCAGGCCAATTGACGATCATCATGTGTGTGGATTTCTGCAGAAATGCGGGCGTTATTTGCGTTATATTGATTTTTTGATCCCGCATGTCAATATTGGCCGGCATGTTTTGTTCAGGTAATTTATTTATAACATCTTGATTAATGGTTTGTGAGATCGGATTTAAAGCGGCATCAAATAATTTCCAATTTTCCGTTTTTAGGAATGTAAAGTTACTCCATATTTTAGTATATGTCAAAGATGTGTAAATTTGCGAGAATTGCGTTTGATAACGGATGTGAACGGTTGTGCAATGACAAATTTGCTCAAGGAGTACAGTCATCAGTTAGCTCAGCTTCAATCGCTTAGTATTAGTTATCAAGCTCAAGACGAATTTAACAATGGAATGCGGTATACCTTTTATTTCAAGTTTTACTTCTGTCATTCTCTCATTTGAGGTATTTTTGTTCACGGTACTGAGTCTGAAAATGAATTTCTCTACTTTTGCCTATTTCATGTGTGTTTTTTTAACTTTGCTATTCCTCGATTTTCAGTGCCGTAGCCCGTTCAATGACTGAATTACGCACTTTTCGTTTGGACTGTTATACAATGCCGTCAAATGTGTCTGCTTTGTTTCCTAATAGTCCTCATATGAAGATATATTCTCTTTTATTAAGACAGGTCCAGAATCTTTTTTTTACTCTTTTTTTATATGTTTGATTACGATTAGATATTTTATCAAAATTTTCAAACTTTTACAAGTTGATTAGACATTTTTTAGCCATCAAATATTGGTGTAAGCAGTAGTTCGTCAGCAGTTGGATCATCTACTATGCAATATGACTGTAAATATGTTCGTCCTGAATTTGTAATCGAATTCTTTGCTTATTTGGGAGATGTATATCTCGAACTTGAACAGCTTGATATTTCATTTGATACCAATTATCCGGTAAACGAGGAAAAAATATATCATAACTTACGGTATTTATTAATATTAGACGGATATTATCTCATTAATCTCATTATTTTTGTAATTCAAGCACATTTTTATATAAATTGTTAAACGAAATATTTTTAGAATGATAGGGACTTCACGCCCACTAAAACGCTTGAATATGCGAATTGCTGCACTTCTCGATAACAGCACAGAGTGGTTTGGAACGAGAGCTTTACAGGCTTTAGCTTATTTTCCTACTCTCACGCATTTGTCGTTGTGGACTTGCGCTCTACCCGCTGATTTACCTGAAATAATAGCAAGTTCACCATTAGCAAATAATTTGACAATGTATGCTTCGTCATTATGCAGCTATTGCTATTTAATCATTTTACTGCAGTTTCAGTTTTTTGGAATCCACAGAAACGTATTAACTAACGGCAGTAAATTAGTTGGTAGCATAGAATATGTAGGGAAGTTGATAAGTTGACAATTGTGTATGTTGTAGTTAGTTATATCGTGCTTATTTTCTTGGTACATTCAGCACAAAATTCCATTATCAACTTTACTACGGACTATAAATTCTAGGTTGCGGTTAGCAATCGTGCGCAATTTATCAAACACTATGTTATGCGCAATATTTCGTGTTTTGCCATCACTCACATCGTTCACGCTAATTTATAGTGTTGACGGACGTTTCATTTGTCCACCTTGCATTGATGTCTTTACCTTCGTGCATCTTTTTCAGGTAATAATTAAAAATTGTATTTTGAAGCATTTGTCTGATAAATTTCTTTTTCTAATAAGAAACATACCGGGTTGTTTGGCTTTTCTTGTAGATTACTGCAAGAGCACAAAGACATACTCGACATGCTATGGAATTTTAAGTATTATTCACATCGCAGTTATGAATTCTCATTAAACAAATTTCAAGTCTTGAATCGATTTGAATTAAAGATATATTATTTATATGCACTCCATAACTGTAATTTTCGACTTCATTTTTCTAGTGCTGCCCTAAAATAAACGAGTTGGAATTACATGATTGTGTGACAGTGAACACAACACGTTTGGCTTTTGCGGCTCATTCCCATTTTCATAATTCAAACGCTTCTTTGAGGCATGTTATTTTTTCTTTTTCTGAGTTTGTAGGGTTTTTTTTTTTGTGCAAGCTGGAAAACAAAAGAAATGAACATAAATTTTCAGCAGTAGTGATCGTTTGAAAATAATAGTGAAAACAAGAGAACGCAAGAGACGACGTGATTTATCAAATAGATTATTACGGTGTTGTACAGAGATTGAGTGCACGCAAAATACAACAGTAATTAATATTTATAAAACTTGTTCTCATCCAGAAAAAAAACGTCAGTCGAAATAAAAATTCAGTGGTTTACGCAGCTTAGATACATCTACAGTTTTTCTCAATTTTTGACATTAGTTATGTTCAGTTTCTTTATTAGTTTGCAAACTTATGAGAGCTTTTTGGTGACATGAATTCCAAGATTTAAAATGCTGCTGTAATTTTCACTAACATCTCGAGTTCCTCTACTTTGCTGATTTGTATAAATTTTTATTCTTAACTTGCATCAAAATAGTTTCAAATATGGTTATCATCGTATAAATTATTTCTCTTGTCTTTCTTTGTAATTTCGTTTGAATGTAAATAGCTTTGAAAAGTTTACTACCTTTCGTTGTTTTTACACTCTTTTCCTTTGATTTTTTGTGAAATTTTGTCTCGTAACATCTATTTTATTCTCACCACAATAGGATTTCAGAATGTATTGGTTCCGGTTGAAGCACAATAATTTCTTTGAAAGCTTTTTCTCGTTCATTGATCTTTTGTCATTGTACTGCCTTGTAAATTTTGTTTTCATGCCACTACTTTGTTATATTGCTGAACATGAGATATATCTTTACACTTGCTGTTAATTCTTAAGAATCACCAACCATCATGTTTCACGGAGGGATTTTAAAAGTGAGTTCGGTGAAAAACTTTATTTAAAAAAATCCTGCTCAAAATGGTGCTTTACTCTATACTACGTAAGATCAAGCAGTCTCACGACGCATCATTTTTGTGATGTATCTCGTTGTGCTAAGTTTTGCGAGCATAATATGAATCGAAAGCATCATTTGTCTTGCTTGAACTCAGTAAATGTATAGGGGTTTATGTATTATTTCATAAACATTTCGTACCACGCTCGTTATTCTCAGTTGTATGACGCTATTGATTCTCTTTCTAATTTCAATTTGATACATGCTTCTGAACGTATTTTTGCCCATCGGCTGTTCTTGCATCTGTCAACTTTTGCATGTCGTTTTCTACTACTTAATTTTATCTTTTTTTCAGAAGACTTGTTCGGTGACTAGTATGTGAGCTTTTTGCTTGTCAAGTATTGTATATATATATATATATGTGGGTTTTTTTGTAAGTGTTGAGAATTTAAATTTGATTTTGTTAATTAAAGTTTCTCTAGACTTTCAGAATGTGTTGCAAGCTTTCTGCTCGTACATTTTTACAAAGCTGTTAACTTTTATTGCAGGTGTTTAGCAACAAATAAGCTTTAAACTGTTGATGACACTGTATTCTGTATGGGGTTTTGTGTTTCAAATATGACTTATTCTCTTGTAAGTCATATTTATTGCTTTTCCTGTTACGAGCTTAATAGTAAATATGGCATATTTCACGAGATAAAATTATTACCAAGGCTTAATTGTAAGCATTAATCTTATCAATACCAATGAGTCGCTGAATTTTCTAATAATTCCAGCTTGTGTGGTAATTCCAGGACTCGTTTTCATATTGCAGCAACCATGGTTTAACAGACAAAATCATTCGTTTGATACATGCTGTGTAGCGTGAACAAAATTCCCCAATGGGGCAAACAAGGTGTTTTTGATAGTACTCTTCCCAGTGTTCACTTGTCTTTTGTTTTACTTAACACCGTAAATATATTCAAAAGGTGTAGGGAAAGTTTGGCTACAAATGCCTCGTAATTCAAGACCATACTATTGTGAACGATGTTTCGGATTTTATACTTTGTTTCAAGCTGTTAATCACTTGTTTCAGATTTTTTGCCTGAGATTTTGCGGTTACAATGCTTTCGGTTTTTAATGTTTTCTTTATCTGCAGGAATGAAAATAATATTTAATTGTTGGTCATTTCTACGACGTTTGCAAAGTAAGCTTTAAATTATTTCAGAAGTGACCATAAGTTCAGTATTAGGATATCTTACAAAAAGAGAGTCGAAGATTTATTACTAATAGAGATAACTTGTAGCCATCGTCGTTATTTTTCGTCTAGAGTGGGTTTACTTTATTTTTGATTATTGTTTTTAAATAAAGTGTTTTTAAGCTCTTCCTAGAAGCAAGACTTTAAAAAGATTATTCTTGATCATAATCATTACCAAGATATTTCTTACAATTATATTAATCGGGATTTGGAAGAATTATGTTGTCTCAGATCATCAGCTGTTTCACTGGTTTGTTAATTTTTTGAAGATTTATGAACGACAGTTATTAAATGTAAATTTTTGACATGTGATTTTGCTAAACTTGTTCTGAGTTCATAGTCTACTTGTTTCGATTTTAAAATAATTTTGGAATTTATAATTGTTTCAGGCATGTACCTCCGACAGCTGCTGCTGCCATACATATTTTATGTGTGTTGGTGCCTTTCCGTAATCGTGAGAAAGAATTGCAAATATTCGCTCCTTATATTGATGATTTCCTAAATAAGCAGCGAGTTCTTCATAAGATAATTGTTTTAAATCAGAGCGATGCTTTAAGATTTAATCGCGCATCATTGATCAATGTTGGATGGTATGAAGCGGATCGGGTACTGTTTTGCAATTTGTTTGAAATTATTATATCTGCTTTCGAACGTATAACTCTATAGTTTTCATTATTTTAAGGGAGCAAAAAGTTACAATCAAAAAGATTCGCATTTGATTATATCAATCTTCATTCCTCAGTTTAGGTAGGATGTGATTATATGGTAATGCACGATGTCGATCTTTTACCTCTTAATTCACAACTAGATTATTCTTATCCTGGAAAAGGTGTTGTCCGACATGTATCTTCTCCGGAATATCATCCACAGTAGTTTTCAGTCTTCTCCTTTATTCCTCTCTACGTTTCATAAGCTTTACATTCTTGGTATTGAATTTACAGATATAATTATTCCAAATTCGTTGGTGGCATTTTACTTTTAACGACATATGATTATAAAATGCTGAATGGCATGTCAAATAAGTACTGGGGATGGGGTTTGGAAGACGACGAATTTTATTTGCGTCTTCGGTTTGTTTAGCTTTCGTTTAATTTTACGAAAATATTAAACAAGTTTATGCAAAGAAATGCCTGAAGTCAAAATTATATTGAAGGCAAAAAAGGGATAGTTTTATTGCTCTTTGTTGAAATGAATTTAAGATTATAGTTAGCTGTTCTAACTAAATTTAAGAGACGCAGATTTGCTCACAAAGCTTCAAAGACCGGTGAATTTATCAACTGATCGTACTAATACTTTTCGTCATATTCATGATTCAAAATTACAGAAAAGAGATTACAAAAAATATGGAAATCAGAGAAAAGTGAGCTCTGTTTGTTTAATTGACTCAAATTTCATGTTAATAATGCGGTCTTATAGGCTTTTATATCTCTGTCTTTTTTTTCAAAGTAGTTTGCTAGTTTATTAAGAAGGTATTGAGTTCACAAATTCATTTTTTTTTTCAGATGGCTCATAAAAGAGATCGCTCTAGTGGCTTAAATTCTGTAAAATATCGTATTGCTGGACGAAGTCTGCTTCAGTTTCGCGGAGAGAATAACTTGGTAGTCTCTGTGCTTAATATAGAACTGGAATGTGATTTAAATTGGACAAATTATTGTAAAACACCACCGTAAAGAGAGCTTCAAAACTTCGTGCTTTAATATTTCTTTGTTTTAATGCCACTTCTTTTAAGGATTCTTTACATTTATTGAATTTATTGATATGTTGTTTCCTTTGAAAATGCTTGTATCCGTACTTTATTCTTTAGAGTGCATTTGAAGAATTTTAAACTCATGTAAAATTATGCTTCTTTTGTTGTATCCAAATGCTTTTGATATAAATACGGTTAATTTTGTTTGCTCAGTAATAAATATGCATGTGATCTTTTCATTATTTTCACCTTTATATGTGGTCCTGACATATCATTAATGTTATTTGTTCTATAAATGACGCGGCACAGTTTCTAATCGCATATTTTTTAGGTAGATATGAATATGGATCTTGTTTTTCAGTAATTTGAACTGAGTTATGCGTTTGTAGAGCCATGAGGTTTCACATGCGTTGCTCTGTTTCATAAGAGAGTTCAAAATACTAGTGCATTTATTAATTTGCTAATGTTTAATATTCTATTAGGTTGGGTTCATGATGCAGAATATATAGGTTCTGGAACTGTGTTTGAAATAATTACCTTTAAGCTATTGAATTCAGAACGATGAGTTTCACAGTTGATGGTGTTGCAGTCATAGCAGATCTAAATTGGCTTTTTGCTGAATCAGAAAAACGGTGTTTGATTGACTCGGAACATTGGCAAGTTTTAATATTTCAAAGAGCGGGTTCATTTCTTACTTTGCTCACTTTTGTGTCTTTTGTATGTTGTGAGATTCTTCATTCTTCTTTAATTTGTCTATGATAGTATTTAATTTTGCAATGATTGGTTAAACAGTTCATTGATGTTATAGGGCTAGTGAAATGCTCTTTTATCTGAGTGATGATTGGCATAAAGCTTATGTCAAACAGAAGCCATCGGCACCAGAAAAAGTCGAGAAAGCACCGAAAACGACTGAACTACATCGAGCTAAACTTGCCTCTTTTGGTCGGTAACATTGGATTTTCTGTCATTTCGTTAAAAATATGAGTGAAATTAAAGGTGTGATACAAAAGTTAAAGGAAATATTTCCTGCATGGTTTTAAATTCGTAATATATTACATATTTGACCGTAATTTTTTGCAACTGGTCAGATAAGTTTTTGAATTTAATATAATAGTTGTGCATAAATTACATTTTAATGCAGTTTTTTGATAAAAGTGCATGTTTTTCGATAGCAAGTAATTTAATAACAGGTAGTTTTCTCTATTTTTCATTTCTGATATGTTTTGCAGGAAAATCATTAATTAAAAAACGTGAGTTTTACCGAGCTGCTTATTTTTTAAAGCAGTTGAAAAATGAATCTTCATATGATCGATTTATGTATTATTGGGCAAGATATTTGGTTCGCAATATATTTGATTTTTTTAAATTAATAACAAAACTTCTAGTATGCTTCTAAGGCGATAAAATGGCATCCGCATTTGTTATCAATATTATAAATATATAATGTTTTATTATTTTCTCGTCATAATATCCATGTCTAGAAGTTTATGAAAATAGTGAATTTTTTACTGCAAACTTATTTATCACATTATAAAAATAGGCGTATGAACACAATCGGCTTGAAGCTGAAGCAGATGCAATCGGTCGATATGAATTTGACAACACGGAGTTCAAAGAGTTACATAATGAACTTTGCGCACTTGGAAACAACCATCCAGAATATTTCGATACGTTTCTTCTGTACCTGTAAGTTAAAATAGGGATGGCGATGTTTTTCTTTACTACTTTCTAATAAAAACAGTCGCTGTAGATCTAGACATCATGGACAGAAATTTAAGAAAATTAATGAGCTCAGCACTGAAAATAAACTTGACCAGTTCATGTGATGAATTAGGAAACGTTTTGTGATAGATATTTTTTGAGACAAATTGTAGTCTTGGCAAAGTGCGCTGCAGTTTAAAATTAGAAGAGATGGCAAAAGAAGCATTTCTTGAATCCATAATGCTTAATCGAGCAATGTGGCCATCATGGGAAGAACTAGTTATGCTTTTGGATTCTGTTGAGGAGGTAAGGTTGTGCTGGATAGCATTTATATCATTTTGGAGGGGAAGTGCTGTAGAAAAGTGTCCAATATTCTCGAAGCTAATCATTCATTGTGTTTGAATTTGTAATGTGAAAAGTGTGAATTTAATATGATGTTTTGTGAAAAAATGTAATTTTCAAGCAATTAATTTTAGATAGAATTAGAAGAATATTCAGTGGGCGGACATTGGATGTATCAATTTTTCAAAGGTTTGGTGCTTGCTCGTTTTCAGCTGCACAGAAATGCATTAGAGCAGTATGAAAAGCTAAGTGAATCAGGTTTTCCTAATATGCCCTATATCATGAATAAAGCTGCTACTGCTATGAATAACATGCAAGGTTCGCATTTTTTAAACTTCAAATTAATTTTCCAATTTTGTGTAATTTCATTTTTTACTAAAATTGGGATGTATTTTTATTTAGAGCATGATATGGCATTGCAGTTCTTCCAAAAAGTACGCAAGGCTGATCCATATCGTGTTGATCAGATGCACTTGTATTCTGACTCGCTATACGTTCGAGTTAGTTTGTATTTGTAGTTTAAACAAAATACATTAATTTTGAAGTACGCTATTAAAAAATTAAACTAAATTCAATGTCTTCTGTGTCAGTTTTTTGAAGTATTTCAAGTATGCTTCACTTCGTCTTTTAAATAGTATTTTCTGCTGTTTTCAGGGATTCCGTTCAGAATTGGCTGATCTTGCTCATTCTTTCTTCAGAACACATAAATTCTCTTGGGAAACATGTTGTATTGTAGGTAGGTAAAATTACTGGCATCTAAATTTTGAAAACTCAGTTTCGTGTTCTGTTTTGATTTATTGTATCTTAAATATACTGAATAAAATTTGGGGAGTATTGAAAAAACATTGATAAATAATGATTTGGATTGGTTTTTCAAAGTTATTTTTGTAACTTTTAAATATTCATGAAACTCATTTTAGCAAATTACTATAGTTTGCGTGGTGATCACGAGAAGGCTGTTGTTTTCCTTCAACGGTCACTTAACCTCAATCCGAATAATTCTGCAGCTTGGACTTTGATCGGACATGAGTTTATGGAACAAAAAAATAATCCAGCTGCATGCCTTGCATATCGGAAAGCAATAGGCAGGCTTGACTTTTAAACACTTTTCTTTTAAAATGTTCATATACATTATGTTTAAATCACATTTGATGATATTGGGTCAAGTTTGAGTGGTATCAAAACTCATTACATTATACAGCAATTACAAAATAGTAGTAAGCTTATGTACGACTCACCGAAGAAGTATAATGTATAACAATAAAAATTCATATAACTTTAGTTACGCTTCATCTTATGGGATAATGTAGATAATGTTATACCATTAAAAATCTGAATGAATTAAAATTGCAATGGAGCTATATCGCTCTCTCAATTTTACTTTAAAATTTTAAGAGCATCTTTGATTTAGAAGCTGATTCACATGATTATCGTGGTTGGTACGGTTTGGGGCAGTTGTATGATATACTGAAAATGCCTTCGTATTCATTGTACTATTATCAGCAAGCTCACAAATGCAAGTAAGTTTTTGATGTCATTAAAAGCCAATAAAAAATATAAAGATCATACTGCGCATTAATCTGCTGAGAATCAATAGACATGTGTGTTAGTTGCTATTTTTGATATCCCTTTAGACTTTTGCTATATCAATATTTTGGAATGATGTTAATCTATTTTTCGACATTACTACTCACCCATATTTCACGTAATATACTAAAGAAAATAGTGCATTATAAATTTCTTCATGTACTGCCTTCTGCAGACCAGATGACTCGCGCATGTTAGTTGCACTAGGAGAAGTTTATGTACGACTCAACCAAATTGCTGATGCTCAGAAATGTTTCTTGAAGGCTTATAAAGTTGGGGATGTTGAAGGAACCGCTTTGATGTTGCTTGGAAAGTAAGAACAATTTTGTCTAATTTTTCTTTTCAACTATTTCTTTCATATCATTTACTCAGAATGATAATTAATATACTTATTTCACAGTAAAATGTTTTCAGTCGTCGCAGTTTTCAGTAATTTTTTGATGTTTTGAAGGCTTTACCAGAAAAATGGAGAGGACGATCAAGCTGCACTCATTTATGAAAAATATTTGAATGTTTATGGAGAAGAGCTGGTTAATCCATTTATTTTCTGTTTGCATCTTTCAGTTTGCGACATTTTTATTACAAAATAAAACTTTGTATCATTTACCATCTTTTGAAATTTGGGCTTTAGATTGATGATTTCAACAATATTTCAACATGCTGCTATTTTCTTGCTAAATATTATATTAAAAAGCGTGATGTAGATTCTGCTATTCCTTTCGCGCAGCGTTGTTTGGAATATGAAACTGTATGTATTTTCATTTCATTTTCCTTCTGTATATGAACTTTGTATAATGAGCAACTTTTTTAATGACATTATGTGCTGAATCGCAGGATCTATTTTCAGACGAAGGAAGAAGGTCGAAATACGCTACGTCAAATAAGTCAGATGCACCATCGACTAACAGCTGCAATTTCTGAAGCAACTGCGCCTGGAGAATCGTCAACTGGGAATGTTATTCGCGGAAGTTCAACGTAAGTTAAAGCCTATTAATCTAATCTGCATCTATTACCAAAGAAATAAACAATATCTCATCCCATTTTTGATGAAAAGATCATTTATGACTTGTTCACATGTTAAATACTACTCATTAGGCCTCATGATCTGCGTGGAACGATAATTGAAGAGGGCGAAGCTGAAATGCTTGTTTCGTCCGATGGCTCCGATGTCTCCGAAGACTCATCGTTAAACACTTCATACTAAGATCTATTATTCTTTTTTTTAAATTGTTCTAGCCTTAAATGAGAGCTACTGAAATGAGGTGATGTTTTGACTCAGTTGTATCATGTACTGTGATAGTAGTTCAGTTGATAGTGAGAAAGTTCTTAGCATTTGCGGGATCGCTTGTCACATGTTAAAAAGAAAACTTAGCCCTAATTCTATAGCAGCTGATGTCCAGAAAATGCATGTTCATCAACATTAACAGTCCAACCTTAGTAATTGTTGTAGTATTCAAATATAGATCAAATCTGTTACCTCACATTGAAGTACACCCTTAATTGAAATACACGTGCTGTTCAATATTTGCTAATGATATCTCATGTATATATAAACCTTTGAACAAAATGCATTATTCTGGTTTATTTGAACGATATGCAGCTTTATTTTTGATAACATATACTTATCACGAAAATATACAGCTTTTTGTCCTAGAAAACCATGTTTATTCAGATAAGCAATTATTCACTACTGGAGCCACTAGAATAATTATTCAGATCCTGCAGTGCAGATGAAATTGATACAGTAGCATGTGGCTTTTCAACAATCATTTTTGGTTTTCCTTCTTCTTCAACAGTCGTCACTTTCATACATACAGAACTGTTTGCCACCTCCGCAACTTCGATTTTCACAACTGCCTGTTCAGCTCTTTGTATATGCTGCTTTTTAGCAATAACCCTTGACAAGATTTCTTTTTGTGAAGGTCGCTTACTCGCTATATATGTCGAGCCTTGTTTCGAAACATTCGGTGTCCAGTTCTCTGTATTAAGAGAAGAACAACTTGGTTCTTGGCTTTCTGAAGGTTCACATTTGATTTCCGATTTAACTTTTACTTCTACATTGATGTCTTCGTCATCATCCAATATTCGTTTAATAATTTTGCCATCTTCAGTCCTTCCATATAATTTTCGAATAAACTGTTCATCTTTTTCTTCTTGCTCTCGCAAAGCCTTAAAAATTAATCATATTTCTACATTATAAAGTAAACTGAAACTGAAAGAGTCATTCCATATTCAACCATAATCATAATCAAAAAATTGAATGACTTCCGCCTGCTCTTCTGCCAAACGCCTTAAGTACTGATCTGGACCATATGTTTCATGACGTCGATTTGTTTCTTGTAATTCTTCTAGCTTCCCTGAAATCTAGCACTAAACTTTGTAATTATAGATTTCATAATAATAGCAAAAGATTACTTTACGGAGCAAACTTATGCACACATCAAAGTTGCAGTTTTTAACATGAGCTGTATAATATATCATCATAATATTCAACTAATTTAAGAGTTCAACATGCAATTTTTTAATTACAAGTCACAAGAGTCATTTATTTAAAGAATTATATTTCGAAAATGATGGGCGACCAGATCCTGCAACAATCACCTTACCATTAGATAAATTTGCTGCAGAAAGAGCATATCACAGAGCATCTTTACGGATTAACTGTAATTCTCTCTGACCAGAATCAACTTAATTTTTTCACCTAAAGCTTCCATTTCAGCTCTACTCGTCTTCGTTCTTTTTTCAAGCATTTTCATAGGATCTTTTTTCTCTTCCTCTTCTTTTGTTTCTTTAGCTTTTTCTTCCTGTTGATATAGCTTGAAGGCTTCGAACAAGCGAGTTGCTCCATGCTCTTGCTGATAATCACAATTTTCCAAATCCGTTTTGAATGTAATTTCAGCCAAACAATTTGGACAACTACAATGCATGTTATAAAAATATACGATAGAAAAATGAATAATCAAAGACAACTTGAAACAAACTGACCGAAAATAAAAGCGAAAAATTTTCAAGCCCAAATACGTTTCACCTTCTGCGGTCTCTCGTCTCATGTTGAACTTTTTTCCCTGAAATCAAATTAGAATTAAACAAAAACTGAGTCATTTAATGTACAACTACTCTTTAAGGGTTCTTTTGAGAAAACAGTACTTACTTAACAAGCTCTTTATACAATTGAAGTATTTCAACTGAAGAAAAAAAGGAATTAAGGACGGGATTCAAAAAGATGACCAAATCGCATTCAAAGAATAAAAAAACGTAAGTTGAACCTTGTATATATATTCATGACATGTATTACACTGCATATTATAAGGTGCCATTACGCGCTGAACGAATTGCCTATTACGCTGACCTTTAGCACGTGGGATTTTCGAAGGATCAAAATCTGGTGGATAGTATTTCTGAAAAAAAAAGATATTAAATTATTATAAGTAATCAAGTAAACTGAGCTAACATAAAAATTATTTGTTTCTAACATGAACTTAACTTACAGGTAAGAGCTGAAAGTCCATTTCACGAATAGTTTACCTCAACTTTTATCAATATGTTGTACCATACAAGCATGAATTATCTGAATGTGATTTTTTTTCAAGTAAATCTAAACCTTTACGTACGAGAAGATAAATTCAAAACTTAGACCAAGACCAACCTGAAAAACTTTCCGCTCCGTTCCCGTCATCTTTGATCAACAAATCTGAAAATAAAATTAAATATAACAAGCACAGAAAATACTTCAAAGTACACAACGTTACTAGTGCACACTAAAGGATATTCTTTAATAAATTTCCCACAAAATTGCGGTCCATGAATTAAAGTTGGGATGAGGTGAAATTTGAGCAGTCTGAGTCATAGGCTAGACATAGTCCAAGTATCTTATTTGAATATTTACTAACAGAATATAGTATATAATGTGTGCAAAATACGAGAATCAACTACTTTTTGTATTGCTATAAGAGACTTCCCTCTTTGTCATAATTTAAAAATATGCATTTGTACGTGCAGATGTTTTGGTCTAAGTAAACTTCGATGATCAATAACAGATAAAAATCAGACTCATTTACTGTTGACAAGACAAACTTTATTTGCAATACTTAGTCTTAGCCGAAATATCTTTACACTCGTAAATGTCATCAATAATAATTGAACTATAGCTTTTTCCTTCTAAATCATTGCAAGCAGTCATTATTATAATTCAAAACACTAACACATAATATTCTCCGTCTCCATCTAAACTTTGAATTAGTCTGAATTTTGATCCGTTTCAAACGAGTTGAGTTATAAGCAGATAATACCATTTTTTGGTAGTTGCAAGCACCCTTTAATATTTGTTTACATATTGTCAAAAATGCAAAATAATTTAAATGAAGTACGTGGGATGTTATAAATTCTGCAGTCAATCAGCAGCTCCAGATCAGTACTGTTGTCCAGCAAGAGCTCTTCTAGCTTGCTGACAGTGTAAACGAATCAGTCTTGCCAGTAGCTCAGAATTCTGCAGTCTAACTGTCCCTATACAATAGTTCAGTCGTGTAGTAGAGCCAGACTTATCCTTCCATTGTGTGAGAAAAAATTTGTCGAAACTTGGAAAGCTTTTGCTTTCAAAAAACATGATAATAAACGACAATTTTTCTCTCTCTTTTGCTCTGAATTTTATTCAGAAAAAGGCGCAAGATTTGTGATTGCTTAGACATCCTTTCGCGAAGGGAATGTGTGTGCTTATGAACGCACAGAATTCATTCATAGAGTTAGCTTCGCTTTGCTTTTCAGTCTTTTCATTTTCAGACAATTTAAAATAAAGAGTGTAAAGTGACGGATTTGGCAGTTGCACTGTATGAATTACTGCGTGTGATAATTTCAGACGATTCTATTACGCCCAACGAGTTATTCCATTTACTGCTTGTACTTGCGAGAAGTAAAGTTGTTTGTGGCATTTGTGATTGAATAAATTGGCATTTTCGCAGTAAGTAAAGAAGCTGAGAATTGAGTACTATTAAGGGTTTCCCCTTGCAAGTTAACTTATTTTGACGAGTCACAAAATTGATTTTCGATAAAAGTACGCAAGTTAGATCAGTTTTTTACTGTGTATTATATGACAACAATTGTATGAACCCGAATGTCTCGTTTCGCTGAATAATTTTTGAGTTGCTCGCAGGTTGTTTTCCAAGCATTGATTCGCCTATTTTTTTATCACTTACTTCTAAACAATGAAACTATACAAATGCATATTGTCATTTAGATATTTCTTACTTTAATAAAAATAATAATAATATAGTAATAATAATAATGATAATAATAATAATAGTTATTATTATTATTATTATTAAGAGTATTGTTATTGATATCATTATTATTGTTATTATTTAATGACACGATAGAAGATGAATGAAGAATTATCACAATATTTCTTCGTGTGGAGAGTTATAGACAGGCGTGGTATAGCCAATTAGTTCAAAAAATGTCTTCGTTATAATTAGCTCTTCTTGCAAATGGACTGAAATAATTGTAATAACTGAAAATTAGAACTTTATAATGAAGTCGTAAACAGAGTAAAAATGCATATACAAGTAATCATTACTGGCTATAAATTCTGGGCAATGACCAGGGATAGGTGCATTTGTTTTCTATTTTCAGTCTATGTGGGCTGTGCGAAGAGCAGTAATAGTAGCACGTTCACAACGTTGCCAATAATTGCTATCGAAAATCGCAATTGAATTATTACTATTACTATTATTATTACTATTACAATTATTATAATATTTATTGCTATCAACGATAACGGTCATTTCGCTTCTCGCATTAGACAAAAGTTTGCCTTTTCTAGCAATTAACTGAAATTATTAGATTGATAAGCCATAATTGAATTGTCAATCAGTTAGGTACTGTTTTGCAGTGAATGAAACTTCATCAAAAGTTATGCTAAAATCGTGAAATGATGAAGAACTCTAAGTGTTGTGGCATCACAGTTCCCTCCTTCGACTGTTTGTTGTTACGAGCAAATTTGGCTATTTTTTGGATTTAGTCAGCGAAAGTGAAATTCATTTCTACCTTTTCAAGTGTTTGCATTTGTTAGAATACGTTTAGACAGTCTTTTTTAGTTCGTTGCAAGTTGTTCTCCTTCTTCATCACAGTTCTGTAAGTATTCCTGATACAGTTCTTGCTTGACTTGGCATTCAATCTTGTATTCGCTTGCGTTATTCATTTCACTTCAGTCTTGCAAGTCATATAATATAATAAATATGCTTGTTGTAGTCGGTTTGATCTGATTTAAATTTATTGTATTCAGTTAAGATAAAATTTACTGGCGGCCTATTTGCTTCTTCTGCATAGCTCATCTTTGCAGCGACTGCAAATCTTATTCAGCGATAGCATCATCAAAAGTATTTACTTTTTTGTTCTTCTGAAATGCTTAATATTAACCACAAAAAAGTTTTTGCTTTACATTGGATTAAGCGTTTGCATTTTCTACATGTCTTATCAACTTATGGTTAATGTGAAACGCAAATTTTAGGTAGACGAAATAAATTTGTGAATATTTGATAGATTAAGTTTAGAATCGTAATGAAGGTAATCAGTCACTTAAGTGATAGCAGTAAGATTACGATGGCTTTTTTCAGTACAGCAAAAGTATGAGAATGGCAAGTATTGACGTATCCATGGTGAGATTTCTAGCCCCTTTCTACTACCTCACATAATGACTTTTCTAATGCTTTATTTCGCAGATTGAAATTGTGCTTTACTTCAGTAATTTTTTCATCAAAGATTACTTTCCTGCCCATTTTATTACATTATAAGCAATCGGTACTTTATGTTTACTTGCTAGAAGTCACGTGAATTATTGATCATTTTGCTTGTCACTTTTTACATTCACCGATTCGTTCATACCACGCTCTCAAGTGCACCACTTTTGTGAAATGTCATGAGGAATAGATGTAAAATACGACTTCTCCACGCATTGAGTCTGGATTATTATAGGCTTAGGGTAGGGAGTTTTAAACTTCAGACATCAGTCTGGAGATTTGTGTGGAGAGAGATGAATCAGTGTGTGTAGTCAAGAAACTGTTTTTTTAAGTTAGTTGAACGACAAAACAAACTTTCAGTTTTACTTTCAATTAAAACCTTTAACTTTTGATTGATTTGATCATTTTCTCTAAATGCTTCAAAAATACTGCAGTGAGAGGGTAGTTGCTTGTGATTGCAACACTGAATCAGTACTGAGAACTATCATCAGTGCAATAAAATTTAACGTGTAAATATAACATTCATTTGAATGAATATAAAAAATTAATGAAAAATGCAAAGAATGCGTGAGTTTGGAAGTAGTAATAATATGGAGTAGTGATTGATGTCCTTAATGTTTTCTCCGCTTTTCTTACCAGCCAACTTCTATTTTCACTTACCTTTTTACTTATATATTAGTCGTTAATCAGTGAGTAATTGAGTAAGTAAGTAAGTGTTATTTTCATTTTTACGTTTGCAATGACTTTTACAAGTATGTTTTCAGTTTTAAATTGCCAATTATTTAGAAAGATAAAATTTTTTATGCAATATTTTGTAGAGTGAATCTAGAAAATAATTCAAACAAACATTCACGTATTAAACGTGAGACTGCATGGGCAGTAAAGTAAAAGAATTAAAAGGGTTGTGAAAAATACAAACTGTATGCCAATTTGCAGTGAGTGTGCAAAAATATGATTTTTAATAATGTGCGGTTTTTGTATAGTACTGAGAATGAGACTAATAATGGTGTGATGTGTAGCAAAAATGAAAAAATAATATGTGTGATGAGTGAATGAATTAAGTTGAAAGTTAAGAAGGAGTAGCATAGATGCGAAGTCATATTGACACAGAGTAATCAGAAGACATTTGCAGAATGTGTTGCATGATAAGAACGGCCCATCATCCATCTTCTGACTCATTCTTTGTTGTATAAAATTGTTTTAAAAATCTTTTGCTGATTCATTTTCTCCACTAAAATATAAAATTTTTCTATTTTGTATTATCTTCCTCCCTTTTATGCTCCTCCGAGCTAATATATATACATTTATTTCTCACCTTTTGAATATTTTCAAAAAAATTTCATGCTTAATTAAGTGTTGACCTATCAAAAGCTTGACTACTGACCTTGCATTTTGCTAGAAAATTCGTAGAAATGATACACGCAGACTTGCGTGGCATACAATCAGTTACGAATAATTTAAGTAATTCATTTCATGTCTTCATAAATTCAGTTGGGCAGTGTTTGTTTTGCATAAAAAGCAAGTTTATACGACAGATTGTTCGTGATATAGTGCTTGTGAATCAACTTTTTATTTCTTTGCACACATTAGTTGCAATAAAAATTTATTACTTATGGGTTAGAAGAAGCATTTCAAAAGTATTTGATGCTTATTCAAGTCATTCCCAATGCATGTATTTAAAATTTTGAGATGAAAATGTTTGCGTGGAGAGCAAGAACTTTAAGCCAAATCTTTTCTTGCATACTTTGGATAGGATAAAATCTTTCAACTGAGAGCCGTATTTGTTTGTAATTGGTGGGGAAAAGTGTGATCTGTACTCCAGCTTACTTTGCAATTTTATTGGATGGATCGTGGATCGACAGTAGGAACTTGTGCGTGTTGGGATTGGAGATTATGTGGCGTCAAATTAAGTCAAAAAATTGCATATGAATAAAATTTCGAATGCCGAGGTCAATCTTGCGGTTAGGTGGACATTTGCTCCAATTGATCTCTAAAGCTGTCTTGTTCAATGTTCCTTCATTGTTCAAAACGCATCTTTTTTTTTACTCAAAGAATCAGGACAGTGATTAAAGAATCAGGTTTGATAAATTTAAATAAACCGAATAAAGATTACAGTGAATATAATCCAACACTGTACGTCAATTTAACTCATTCATTAAGCATTTATTAATTCATTAATCAGTTATGTCATTCTCTATCAGTTTGTCGCATAAGTCAGACTCTACACTCTCTTTCCAGATCACTAGTTCACTGATCAGTTGGAACTGATGTTAACTGATTTGAACTCGTTCAAAACCGACTACATTTTGTTGTATTTTTACTTGAATTTAGTATGAGCTAACTATTTGGATACCTTTTACTCGTACCGTAATAAGACTGGTGATAAGAGAACGATCTTATTAGTCATAATAGTAAAAAGGAAGAATAGTGGGAGTAAAGGTAGTGGTAACGAAGTTGCCTAGCAATTGCTTATTTCGATGCATTTAATTTTCAGTCTTAGTGTTTGCTCAAGCTTATTGCTTTCTATTATTCACTGAAAAATGCAGTCTCTTTCTTTTCCTCTCCTCACTTGGCATTGTGTGTAGCAAAAAGTTAGGAGCAAAGTCTCGACTTTCTGTCTCAATAAAAAGCTGCCTGAATGGGAATGTGTTTATTCTTTTTCTTTGATCAGAGATTAAAGTTTCAATTAAGAGAAAATTGCTGTTATAATTTGGGTTTCAATTTTTTACGTAGCATTTTACTGCAGTTCGACAATTGATAAATCTCATTGCCACTGCTCTGAAATGTCATTGTACGCCAAATGTGAATAAACGTAATGACGTAGTTTTTTGAGAAAGGAGGAAATTGGGGTGTGAATTATCAGTAAGTTTTACGAGGGAACGTACGAGTTGTGATAATATTAATCTTCTGCTGATTACATATAAATTTCTGTCTGTTAAGCAAACAGAAGAAAAGCATTCACTTTGTAAGCTGTAATCATACTGCTTCTAACGTGCAAAAATTAAGTGCAAAATTTAATTTTTTTCAGTTTCATTCGTATGTCATTCAGTTTTCTCTCTAATTCTTTTCTATTCTATGCTTGTATACTTTATATATATATA
>UYYF01004611.1:0-47689 GCA_900618365.1 Thelazia callipaeda
ATATATATATATATATATATATATATATATATATATATATAATTGAATTGATTATATATGTGTTCGGTATGGTGGAGGTTATTTTTCTTCATTATTGATTCCGGCGCGGGATCGTATTCTGGTATTATAGCTGTACTCGCCCCGCACTCAGTTTTGCTGTATTGATCTCCGGTGCTTCTTCCTCATCGAATCCATGGCGCTGATCGAATGGGATGCTTTCGAGCGTTTTTTTTGAGTGCTATCGATTGGATATATACCTCCATGTGATCAAGTACACTGGTTTCCTTTGTGTAACGTTTATGCAAGTTCGTTACTAACCCATCCCCAGTCATCACATACGGAATTGTTTTCGTCCTGCATTTCATCTCTGCCCCGAGTTTATTAGCCAGTAAATCGTACTTTCGCTTTTTGTCAGGCTGGACTGCTATCAACTTGTCCTGAGCCGTGACCTGATGCCAACTTCTACCATGAGTACTTTGTGTCGCTTATCGTATACAAGATGTCCGGTCAATCTGCTGTATATATATATATGAATATATATATGGGCCGATCTGCATTAACATTGTACGACGGATCGGATTTTTCTGTATTGATTCCTACATTGGATTGTGTTCCGGCATTCTAGCAGTACTCGACTAGCACGCAATTATGCTAGTTCGGGTACACTAGTTGAGTGCTTACTCATATCCTTCACGTAGCTTTTTTCAGCATCCTCACCTGTTTTCCATTTGTTATCATTTATGATTCCAGGCCTTCTTTTCGTTTATCTTATTTTCTGATTTGTGTTGCGATCCCACTAGCTGGCCGCTCAACCGTTCAGCGAAGCCGAGCTATTTTTTTATATAATAATTCAAATGGAAATAATATATATGCGTAACATACGAATTTGACTTAAGTGGAAGTTATATAGCACTAAGGGTGCAAAATGGGCTCTAAAGAGCAAGTCTTGAGATGTGCTCGTAAAGTGTCACTTAGAAAGATTGGGATCAAAAAGTAAAACAAAAAACGTTAAGTAGAGAATCGGCTAGGATCTGTTAGTTGAGTAATGTCTTTTATGTATTAAGGGTGAAGATGTCGAGTTGCTATTTTATATGAGGTATTCCCGGAATGTTATGATGTTAAGTGGTCCATAATTGTCACTATTATCAGGTTAAATTGTTTAAATTATTGTTCATTGCACTGTTTCGTTTTATTATCAAATGACATTTACCTTTGTTATTAAATAAGATCAGCCTTAATTTCCCAGCTAAAAGGAGCAGTTCAGATATGGTCATCCAATAACAATGTTGTTAAGATTTTTCAAGCCTCGAAGGAGTTTTTTCTCATTGAAATTACCCACCAATTTGAAGGAATATCAAGAGAAACGAGTTGTCGGGTACACGATACTTTAGTTAATAATTATATATGTTCTAGATATGATCTGCTAGTATTATTTTTCATAACGCTAGAATTATCATTGCCAATTTGACTCTTTCATACTAACAATAGTATGCTCATTAGTATGAGTTTCATACTATTGTTTAGATAATTTTTATGGAACAAAAATTAGCTTTGTTTAACTCTGTATTTCAAGAAGTTCGACACAGTTTTTGCCAGTTTCATTCATATATTTATAGAGTCGTATTGTATTGGTTTTTCAGATTCACTGCATGTGAAATGTTTAGCATCGCAGCAAATGTTTGGGAATATCCAGAATTTGTTCCGTGGTGCCAACATGTAACAATTAAAGAAAGTCCTTTTTTGTATTTGATTTTCGTTCTATAAAAGAAATACGAGTATTGGAGTACCATGCGCAAAACATGAACGATAACAATACACTTTCTGGTGTATAGTCAATACACCGGGGAGCTCATCGTATTAATCTACGAATTATTTGCGGATTGTTCATAATAATCTCCGATACATCTCTACGAATTATTTCTTATCACTTGATAATCTATGTTTCACTAAATTTTCATGATTGTGACTCTACTTTATACGAAGATCGAAATCCTGGCAAATGTTTTTAGGGGCGTTCATCAAATTCATTCATAGCTCAACTTCGTATTGGTTTCCCACCTGTTTGTGAAACGTATACTTCTCGAATTTCTGTCATGAAACCAACAATAGTCCGGGTAACCACTAATTATTTTTATACACGTAGATCCATGTCTCTGACGATGACATTAGCATTGATTAGTAATTGTTATATTGATTCTCCACAACTAATTCCTGGTCCAGGACCTCTATTTTTGAAGATTTTCACTAACGGAAGTTTTTTTTTAGTCCGTATGTACCGACAATAGATTGTTCAAAACGCTGGAATCAACTTGGCAATTTAATAAGGGTCACCCTGATAACGTCCGCTCTTGCACTTTAATGTTCACTCTGGCATTCCAATTCAATTCAGTATTTCATTCTTCCCTCGCTCATCATTTCTTCGATCACGTAGTAGAGACTATCGTAATCGCATTCTTGAAAAGAGCAGAAGCCAAATATGGCTCACCATCTTTCGATCACTATAAGGACTACACAGTTTTGAAAAAAGTTCGTTGATCTCTGGTTTGGCTGTCCAGCAATGAATAATTCACCTTCTATTGCTTCCACTTCTCTTGCATGTCTATATTAGAACTGAAACTAATACAGAAATTTATATATGAACTGATAAGGAATGCAATACATTGTGAACTACGGAAAAGGCTGGTAAGGAGTTTATTTAGGAATAAAATGTATGTGACAAATTTAAAGAACTTCTTTTATTCGGATAAGAGATAAAGAAAAAAAAAGTAAAACCAGTAATCAATTAACTGCAGAATCAAGTGATCTTAAGAGCCATGTAATATTAACTCATTTCATAATTACAGTGATACTGTATTATGTAATATATATATATACTTATCAGCCAAAGCCTTGCATCAAAATTAGAATCACATAGTCCCGCCACACGAGTGTCAAATATTTGCACAAAGCGACAAGACAAAGATCGAGTCCAGAGTGAATCTGGATTTACTTCTGATCGTTTCTATAAATTTCGTATGGTGCATTTGTTTTCAATGAATCTTCTGTTTATAGCGTTTTAAATGATCGTTTACATTTTACGATTGTTCCGATGTTCGCAAAAGTTGTTCCAAATATACAAAAGCATTTCGGGCAGCACATTCCTTTGCTTCTGTTTCTGTTTTCCCATGTCCATGGAAAACATTATTATCATCCGTGCCAGCAATTGAAAGCAAACATAGCTTAACACCTAGAACAAGTTTATTTCAATGAATAATTGGGATTTTATGTTCTTTGTATCAATTCTTAGTTCCTCTTTTACACATATTTATTCTGTTACATTTATGCTGATTAGCCAAAAAAAAAAAAATTACCACTGCCATCGGGATTCAGAAATGAAAATTTCATGGTTTCCGGACGAAAAATTTTATTGATATTGTCGTCTCCTGAATTAATCAAGTCGTTTAATGATTTCACAAGCTTTTGAGTTAGAGAGCCATTTCGAAAAGTTGAGTGCACTTTTTCTAAAGATTCTGGATGCTCTATGTTCTCTAAGAAAACATCAAACAAACTCTGAAAGGATTCATGTTAGTAAGTTCAAGGTGGGAATATTTAAACCAACAGACTACCAATTTTTCTGTATATCAGTGTTTTTTTACCTCACTGTTCTCATGAATTGTGGCTTCTTCACCACCATCTTCATTTGCAGTCTTGCTTCCAGATACATCCAATGTGTTTGAATTATCAGTAAGATCCGCATCCTCTTCCATTCGGAGGAACATCAATTTTGCAGCAAGTGATTTCGCTATCTAGGGACAGTAAAGAAACGCAATTCTATACATGTTGCTACTTAAAAAAGTAAACGCTACATTTTAACAATGAGTGTCATGCAAGTAGAGTACAAAGTTAAGATATAATGAAAAAAGTACTGGTATCTTTATCCAGCTTCTAACTCGAACAAGTTGACAGACTGAAAAAAAGTAATTTGTCACAACCTTTTTTGTTTTTCCTCGTGCTTCGACAGTAGTAACTCCTACGCTACAAGTAGCTATAAAATCACGTTGGGTGGCAGAAGTCTCTTCAGTGATTTCGTATGTTGGATTCGGAAGCTTAAGTCTTTGACATCTCAAAAAACCACAATGTTACGGTCTACTGCACAAATGTCAAAATTTGCTGAAATGCCAGAATTATGACAAAGAACAACTTGAATTGCAAATATGAAGACCTTTCGTTTACTTGTCCAATCCAATTTTCTACAGCGCATTTATCTCCAACTTCTCGTTTTTGGAAATCTTCCATCAAATTTTCTCTGTAAAAATAACTATATAATCAAAAATTCATTAAATTAAAAACAAACAGAAGAAACCATGAATTTTCATCAGAAAACGAAACACAGCTTACAAACTTGCAATTGCCTCTTCTTTCGTTTGTCCAAGACCGAATTCCTTGAATAATTCTTTTTCAACAAGCTACAAAGTAATTGGTTTAGGAACTACGAACTCTTTTAATTTTATTATTGCTCCCCCAAGAACGGTGATATACTTTTACTTAGATACCATTTCATGGTATATTGATCTTCAGTTTCCCATCACTTTGTTCCAAAAGTCACAAGTTAAAAAAGTTAATGGTTACATTACTAGATTGTTAATTAAATTTACACCTAAAGAGCTACTAAATTATCTTATTTTGGTTAGTTTTAAAATGTATCAAATTATCATCGATGATGTGAGAGTAAAAAGCCAATTCGTTCTAACTCTTCGATAATTTTCTTGAATTAGCCAAATTAAAAGTAAACAACATAGTAGTCTGCCTAGAAAGTGAAAAAATCTGCTAACTTTTAGTAACATTTCTTTTGCAGCCATCTGCTTAGCTATTTTCTTTGTTCTCCCATGACCGGTAGTGTGATTATTATACAGTTCACAGTTTATAGAGAAAAAAGCGTCCTAAAATATGACCCAAAACAAATTGAAGACAAAATGAAAATGGACTAGTAAATGAACGAGTGCAGTATAATTCTTAAATTTCTATCACATATACTGAAGAAATTTGCAGATTTGTCGTTTGGAGGTGAAATATTTCGTCCATTAACCGACAGCTTAGATGACATAAGTTTTCAATAACAAAACAAATTACCATTAAAATCAACTATAAATCAAGAATATATTTACTGATTTCATGCGATCAAGTGAAAATGTAGGTAAGATCCTATTGTAGTACTTCATGCATCCTTCCTCGAGAATGTTCACAAATGTTTTCGTAGGAACAGCAGGCGCGGGTCTAATTACTTCATTTGTTAATGGTTTTATTATTTCTTCTGTAATGTCATCGTTCTCCTTTGTCTTCACAACATTTCTGCTTTCCTCAGTCTTCTGACACTTCCTGCCAGCTGCTAAATCTACATCCAAGTCAATTAACTGAAACAAAAACATGCTCTCTACACATAAGATCTTATTATATTCGTCAAAATATTTCAAACTTTGAATCAAGAGCTCCAATACTGCCTATATAAATACTTAATATACATCATTCATTTTAATGAGTGTCTACCCTTACCGTAAAAAGTGTCTCTTCTTATCATGAGAAATTTTTTCGAGAATTACTTTTTTTAGACAGTGTAGAAACAGTAATTTATTTCTCTCTCGTGAAAACCTTGCAATTTAAATTTTCCATGAATAAAGTATAATAATCATTTTCGAAAAATTACATTAAAAATTTGTTTTCTAATCTTTTTCAAGCCAGTAATGAAATAAGAAACCAAAAAGCAGGAAAAGCCTAACAAAAGGTTAGTTACTCTATAAATAACTTGACAGGATTAATATAAGTTCCCCTTTACTTGAGAACATAAACTTTCCTACTACATCACATTCGGCAGCCCATAACTACTTTTAGAACTATATACTATTTTGCTTAGTTTTCAAAATTTATCAGACGTTAAAATGTGAGAGTATAAAAAATCGATGACGTGAGAGTAAAAAATCAATTTGACCTAGCTTTTTGATAACTTCTGATTCATCATTCTCGTCAAATCACTAATTCTGCCACGAAGTAATATTACTTACGTCCTGGCAAACAAAATATTCTGGTTCTCGACTTTGTAACACACTTGTGTGCGTAAATATTTTGTATAGTTCTTCTTCCATACTCTGACTGATTTCTAAACCTTATCTGAGATTTAATCAAAATATTATATTCAAAAAATCCACAGTTTTAGCGTCATAATACACTTAAACAGCATTTTGTGACAAAAAATTCAAACATCATTTATTACAAATTTGATTTGAAAGTAACACTCTTATTTTCTTTACATTATTTTACTGCAACTGATTTTTAAATTGATATTGGCAGACGGAAAAAGCATCTATGAAGTAAACAATCTTAAAAAATAATTAAAAACTATTTGTATAAAAAACTACTGCTCAGTTTTTTAGACAAATGCCAACATCAAAAACTACTTTCTGCATTAATGACAATAATCAATGACTGCATACTAGAATAATGTAAATGAGAGAGTTAGTGAAGTAAACTACTACAGTAAATAACAAAAGTGTAAATGACAACGGTGGTGACACCGATTTAAATTGTTATTCTTTACGTAATTCCACGCTTTCTACAGAAGAATCTTATTGTATTCATCAAAAGCTTCAACATTTCCCATACAAACAGTTCATTTTAATGAGACATTCCCTCCCATTACATAATGTAAAAATTATGATGGCGGTATGGACTCAGTTTGCGAAAAAGTTGTTGTGATTATTGGATCATACAAGTAGATGCGACTTAGCATTGATGTACTACACGCAAATGTTTGTTTCCATTGATTGCTTGTTATAGATCTGTTTCTGATCAATCATGCAGAGATTGAAGCAGCTGCATTAAAATCTAACACTGTGTAACAAGTTAACGCAACTTTTAATTGCAGTAAACGTCAGTTTATAAGGTGAAATGTTTTTGTCGAAACTTAGGTTAGCGGCTAAACGAACAGATATACGACCGTTTCACAAGCATATCTTCACAGAAAAAGTATTGGATAGACTCTATAGTAGTAAGTTTTTAATTTTCTTGAGTCTAAATTATTACTGTAGTGCATGCTACAAAATATATTTAACAAAGCATACTGCAATTATTTATGTTGTACCGTAAAGCAAACCAACATTATTCACACTGTATCTACCTTTATTTTTTCATGTTTTGCGATCATCGTATAATAATGAATTGTAGAAAATTATGAAGAAATATCAGCTTTGCTTATTATTTTCCAAGAAAACTTACAGCTACAGTTACGGTGATGATTGGTGGTGCACTATTCATGACATCGTATGCAATGGTTAATATTATTATGTACTACAAAGTAGTGAAACCTATAAGAAAAGCTGATCAAGAACGATTAGAGAAAGATTTAGTTGAGGCTGATGAAGCGGGTTTTTCTTTCAAGAAATAGATGCTGAATCTACTATCTGCAGGATGAAATAGTTTTGTAAACTTTGTCACTGTTTTATTACTTTTTTTTGAGTAGTATTCAAATGTATTGCCTTCTTGTGCACTTTGAATACCATTTTAAATTTTGTTATTTTACCTTAATTTATTTAAAACGAATTATCCAAAATTTGATCAGCCAACACTTTAAATATTTGGAGCATTGATTGCTGTTTGCTCTAGAGACCATCTTCAAATTATTGCTATAAAACAAACTGTTTGCATAACTTTTGTTTTCCAGAAATGGATGGTTTTGAGGCTGTTTTAGGTATCTGAAGTCCAAGTAATGTTCACAATACTGAAGCTTTATGTGCAATTCAATCGTTTTTGGACTAGTTTTATGTTTTTTTTTCAATAGTGAGACCATGTAAGCTAATTGATTCCAGTGATAACTTTGCTTAATATAATTAGTTTTATTCTTCGTTTTAGAAACAAGTTAAAATTTGATCAGTTAGTTATATTGTTTGGAAAAAAAACAAATTGAGATAAAATAAATTTCATGCCTCTTAGATGAATTGACCTGATTTATAATCTGAAAATGAAATTATTCGAATTCTTATGATTTGTGTTTACAATATATTTTAGAATGTGTGCTGAAACTGTTATATGCTCTTCTCATGTTCTCAAATATTCTTTGCTGAGAACTATGAATTTTTTGAATAGTAGCTTTTATTACTTTTAGAACTACTAAAGTTTGAAGAATTTCAATAGTGATTAAAAAATGCAATGTCTTTTCTCTCATTATTGTTTACGTGTGGATTTCATACAGAATTTTGCCTGGTTTTTATTACTCTGAGTATTTTCTGGTGTTCGATTTTGCTTCTATACATGAGTAGGTAATCGGTTATTATTTAGTCGCTTATGTCGATTTTTGAAGTTAAGAGCAAATATTTCGATACGAATTTCGTTTCACTTATTGTCTTCTAATATACTCTCTATTTTAGATGGTTTCACGTAAGAATCTGTTCATGCAGTTGCTTCGATCTGATGTAATTTACTGGTTTCCAGCTTGTATATTGTTGGGAGCGGCTTTCGAACTTTTTAAGGTGATTGATTTTGCAAATTTGAACAAAATATTTGTCGTGAGATTGCTTTCGTCTGTTAAAATTTGGAAACTGGTCCATTAATAGATTCTTCATTTCTTTATGTATGCATCTTATCCATTTCTTTTGCTAGTATGCTCAATGGAGAATTTATGCTAATATTTGCAAATAAAAAGTTTTTGTTGATATATCCCATTACAGACAAAGTTCACATTTATGGGTGTGAATTATTATACAGTATTCAAAAAAAAACAAATGTTGCAACAATTAGATGATTTTGAAAACTGGCTCAAACAAATGGATGAATTGTCGTCTCAAGCAGTGCAGTCACAGCTTGAAGCAAGAAAGCTAAACTCTTCAAAGCAGTCATAGTTTTATTTAATTTCAGCTGCTTAAATTAGGTCTGCCAGAAATCTAGAAGAAGAATCCAGTTCCTTTTAGTTTTCTTTGATGATTGATAGTTCTACTGTCAAGATAAAATATGCTCAGATAAAAGCTGGTCGTAAAGATGATAGAGGAGGTACTCAAGAATCATTCTATTACTAGCTATTGAAAAGCTTATGTTTAAGTTTTGAGATTAAATGTTGAAGTCATTTAAGAAATAGTTTCCATAGCTTGATATCTGAATTTCACACTAATCGATTTAGTTATTGGTTGCTTTGTATTTAGTGACTTGAAACTGAAATTTTGTTACAATTGCGCAGATATTCATGGTGCAAGGACTTTTTGCTACGCTTGTTTGTTTAGCTGAAATATCAGTAACTTTATGTATTTATTGTAGAGAAAACTGCCTTCTCTGGAAATTAATACCTGGAAATATTTATTTTATACAGCAAGTCTTATCTCGTATTTCCATGAAATCACTGTATTCAACGTTTAACTTACGATGATTTAAAAATTTTTGGTCAAATTGTCAGATCGTTATTCATTTAATTAATTTGTAGAAATTGTTTTTCGTTTAATTTTCAGTGCTTCGTCAATACCAATTTGTTAATAAAAACTTGCTTGCCGTTACTGATTGATAATTATTCGTCATTAAATAACAAACGAAGCGTAAACGACAGTAAGAAAAATGAGTTCATTATGAACCTACAGCAAATAATAAATCGTTCGACTTTATGCTGTACTAGTCGAAAAAATCTTCTGATAAATAATGCTCCGAATATGCTGTTTCTGTTTTGTTCATAGTTTCAGAATTTATATTTATGATGATCACATCAGCAATCTTGTTCTTATGTACAAAATTCCTTAACAACGTAACTAAATCATTTTTTCTTTGTAAAGGTGTGCCTAGTTCGACTACTCGAAAGTTATATCCGTGGGAATAATTATAAAATTGCTGCTGAAGTATCAATTACTTAGCTGCTCACAGGTTGCTTACTCTCCGAGTTACTCATTTACTATTGTCAATAAATAAGCCTATGATTTGATGAGCGTAGCGCAGATCAAATGCATTGGGCTCATAACCCAAAGGTCAGTGGATAGGAACTACTGGCTGCTATGGCGTTTTCTTGCCTGATATGGGGGATATATACTATATCTTAACTGATGAATAAGTAATTGACACATGAGTTGTAAAAGTGTATAATATATTGGCCAGATCACGCGGCGCAGTGGAAGCGCACTGGCTCCAAAAGTTAGAGGACAGTGGATCGGAACCACTAGTTCCAATGCCATACTGTTTTTGTATGGGAAATATTTATATAACTTGTGTAGACATGACTGACGCAATACGGAAAGCCGTTAATTTCTTTCTCGGAATCCGGTAGTGAATCATAAAGAAGTATGGTCAGTTTAGGATTAGAAGTTTAAAGAGTTGCAATGAGGGAAGATCTGTGGTTTATTCGATAAGTACAAGTACCATACATACTTATGTATAGCCAACACTTATGCTCAATCAACACCATAATTAATTAATTTAAGAAACTGAAGCTAATAAATTGCCTGCATCGAAGTACTAGTGCACTGCTTGTTTCGATGCTCACAAGAATTTAATTCATTAGCAATCAGCCGTAGAAGATCAGCTTGTCTGCTTGATGAGCTCTCCAAGTGGACTTAGAATCTGAAATGAAAGAACCTAGTTAATACTTTAATTGCTGCAAGTGATTACTTATGAGATTTACAGCAACCTTTTCCACAAAATATTAATTGTTGTACATATTTTTTGGTCGTAGTTATTTACAAAATTGTGATATAAGAATACAGTTAAGATTGACGCCATTTTTGTAAAATCTTACCGTTCTTACAGTCCGATTTGTTGATTGTGCCTTCAACTTATTCATAATTATTCGATGTCATGCAAATAATGCAAAAATTGAATGTTAATATATTTGCTATAATTAATGATAAACAGATTGTTGTGTGTAGTAAAATGATAATTTGATAAGCAGTCATCCTTAACTTAAGTAAATATTATTACCATTATAGGTTATTATTGTCTTTGCTCAAATAATATGAAGAAATGAACTGCGTGTTTTACGTGAAAAATAATTATACGAGTCAGTTGCGAAAAGTTAATTAAGTCAGCTTTTTGTGAGCAAATAAATTTATATGAAAATCTTTTCAAAAAAACACTCAAAAGTACTTACTATGTTTAGAGATGCGCAGTTACTAATCATTTTTATAAGTTGTTCTAGTCAGATATGGTTAGTTCATTTAAGACTTCTTGCATTTCTGCCATTACATGTTATTGATTGATCATAAAAAGTTGCTCTAATAAGTTTTGAACATTAACACTGATAATTTCGTGTAATTATTTCAGATCAAGCTTTACGATTAAGAAAGATTAACTTTCTGCAACGAGAACTTGATAAGATACTACACGACTGTTGAAGAGAAAAAAGTCTTCAATTATGATTACTTTGTGATCTTTGAAGAAGCATTTACGTCTTATTTGAATTTGTCTGCTTATCAAGCCATAGGCATATGTTTACCAGCAGGTGTGCATTTGGAGCATTTTGGAGCATGAATTGAAAAAGTAAAATTATTTGTACTCGACGGAGAGATTACACTGCTGGGAAGCTTTTAAAAACAAATTTACTAGTTCAAAAATATAAAATAAAATACAAAAAATAAATTGAGCAAGTCATCTTTTGACCTTTTTCGAATTATAATAGCAATTCGCAGAACAAATAAAAGAGCAACAAAGGGCAAGCATATTCGTCAATAAATAATACATTTGCATTCTTCATTAGCAATTTTTAATTTAAAATTTAATAATTAATTGGAATTTTAAATTTAAATAACTGACTTTGTATTTTCCTAGTAATGAGATTTTTGCATCATACTGTACTTCACGACAAATACAACAACCTTTGAAACATGGAACAGCAGTCACTAACTTACTAGTTTGATGCATTCATGCATGTCTTGACTCATTTATAATTAAATAATGATCACAATGAAAGTGCTCTAAGATTAATCCAGTTTACGTAAGAATCGCAATTCCTTTTTCCCCCTCTACGAGCAAATTATTCATCATCTACTTTTATTTCAGAAAGTTTCTCCACAATACAAAATGTTTTTTGAAAATCTGCGCAGATTTATGCACCAATTTCTATCTACCATATATTTCAACAAAATTTTGAGAGTTTTTTCTTTTTTTAGACTAATTTTATTTTTATCGCTAAAAATAAAGTAAACCTAAATTGTTTGTTGTTAGTATATGCAATATTAAAGGTTAAACGAATTATAATGATAATACATGGGGTCAAAATATTAATTGTACATATGATTAAAGGATGTTTGAGGGTGTACACATCTGTTGTAGCTGCTCAAATTGGCTATGTAATTGCCGTTGCTTCTCAATTAATTTCTCCTGCCTTCCTTCAAGTTCGGATGCTATTTGCCGAGTTCCTGAAATCTAGCAGTTTGATAGATCTTTGTGATCCTATTAGAAAGGCTAAATATGCTTAACTAGCTCTTTACTTCATCCTTTTATCACATTCAATAATCTCCGAAAAATGTTTATTACTCGATTTGAACTTTACTATCAAAATTTGAATTTAAAGTTTTTTTGCAGTGTTCTATGTTTGTTGCTTCTTTCTTAAAAATATTAGCGAAAAATTCGGTGAAAAAAGTGGTTTGTTGATATAAAATACTGTTCTAACTTATTGTACTGTCGAGAATACTGTAAACTACATTTACAAAAGTATATTTTGATAATAATGTGAAAGTAATTTGAGAAAGTCACATCACTATTGAAAGTACTGCTATGTCAGCTTTTCAGAATATAGAAAGTAAATTTGACTTCAGAAAAAGGACCTAGAATTCCCAACAGAGAAAGTGCAATACAGATGTCAGAACTCAAAAGAATCCTGCGAATTAACTAGAGATTCGTCAGAGCTGAGCACAAAAACATACTCAGTGACATAAATTTACATAATAAATGTAACTATATGTAATCAATAACATCTTGAAAACAATTTTCAAGTCATCAATACTCGCCAGAGAGAGTCAATAATTACAGTTGAGATTGGTAGGGACATTTTTTACTCTTTTCATGGAAGAATAGAAGAAATTAAAATTGTTCATTTCGCTGTATAATATGAGATTATCTTGCAGGTTAGTTACTAATAAAATTGCTGCAATAGGAAACATATAGGAAGAAGTAAAGTTAGTTAACCAGAATCAGGCGATATGCATTCAATAGCTCTACGCTGTATTTCTTGCATCTCAGATGGTGTGAATCGCCTTCGCACGTCTAAAGTTGAGTAACGTTCCGGTGGTTTTGGTGGGCCATTGCGAATTACCGAATCAGATCGAGTTGAGCTTGGTGATCGTGACTTGGATCTTTTGTCTCTTTGCACGGTATTTGTCAGTTCATCTAATATCGAATCTAATACAGTTGCATCCGAGCTAGTCTTCGAACTATTTGATGTGCCTAAATTAAGCAAGAAATCTACAAAAGCTTCTTCATTGTATCAATGCTACGCTTGAAAAAAACAAATTTTTGGTGCCATTTTCTTCAAATAACACTGTTATAAGAAGCAGTTATTATGAAAAGCCTTTGCCTTCCATTATTCTACTAAATAATGGTACAAAGATTAAAAAATTCTGCTCTGTTTTGGCGCCAAGCATAGAATTTATTAGCATAGAATGACGAAAAGTACCGATGATTTATTTTTTCACTTTTATATAGTAAAGTCTTGTAGATCACAAAGTCACAAATGCTAAAATAACTTAAGGCAGTAAGGTAATGAGAATGGGGTATTTTCATCATTGGAGAGTCTTGATGATATAAGCTGATGATAGTTATTATTGTTAATAGATCCCCAAAAATTCAAATGCTTTAATCAATAAATATTCTTTCGACGTATACTGAATATTTTTTCCAGATTTCATCTACCTTACCAGTCTCATATAATGCAAGTTAATCTCAGACTATAATGTCATAAATGATGTATGAGATACCTTCATAATTGACAGGTGCAGGTGGTACAGGTGGTGGTTGTGGGTCATTGTGAAGTTCAGCTCTCTCAACTCGTCTATCTTCGTTAATCCCACTGATAGGATAATTCCTTACAAATTTTCCACTGTTGCATCTAGCATCATCTTCCCTTACAGTAAACAAATTACGGTTGTTTCGTTCAGATTTGGAACTGTTCAAACTTGGGTCCTGAACCATTGCTAGCTTCTTCATGGTAACCATCATATTAGCCAAAGTTTTGCATCTTCTCAGGCACTGATCAATTTGCGCTGTTTCTTCTTTTATGAACTTCTCCTCGCAAACTATTCGTTCCATATTCGCTTTGATTTCTTTTTCCAACTCGCTTCTCACAGCTGGAAACTGTGCTGCAAACAATTTGATTACTATATTCTGATACAAATATTACAATACAAAAAGCACGATAATTTTAATAGTGTGATCGAAATTAACTTTAATATCACTTTAAGTTTAATTAAATTAGGTCACCAAAATATGGCAATTTTAATTTGCTACAGATTTATTTAACTTTACTAATTTAACATTTTCGTTGCAAAATTTTGTTACTGTTTGAGTACAATATTTGAGTGTTTGAGTAGATAATTTATTAATCGATTAGCTCTTAAAATCTATTTAATAATATAAAGCTAGCATAAGCACAGCGTCAAAAATGTGATAGTTATTTATGGTACAAAAATGGTTGCATAAAAGTTGATCGTCAAAACTTTCTCATGAAACTAATTCTTCAGTATTTGCTCTACAGATAAATGAAACTATCCTTTTGTTTCATGCAATGATATACTTAAAAAAAATATATTTTAAAGTTTTCAATATTGTTTAATAATTATTTAATTGAATTGCAATTAATTTCAGTTTGAGGAACTTTCAGTATAAGAATACTTTATTTTCGATATCAAAGTAAAAATTAAGTAATTCGATTTCAGATCATCTAGTACACATTCTATGAGTAAAAGTCATTTTCGTTATCAATCTTTTTATGTCTAACTTTTCATTGCTTTTAGTCACCAATTTGTTTATCCTGTAATTGAATTAAGATATGATCAATCTGAATTTTTACAAACTTTTCAGTTTTGCAGCATTTCGAGCTATTTTCGTAAGCGTTTGAGTGAATGATTCCACTTCATTCATTCGTAATTTTCGGTTTGTATTTAATACTAAACGTCTAACTTGTTCTGCATTTTCTTCAAATATTCTGAAATTTCAAATTGAAAAGTATTGCTTCCATTACAAACTACTTAGTGCATGTGAATTTTTACAACTTTGTACTCGCTTATTACTTCCAGAATAAAATGATATATATCTAACAACAATAATATCATTTAAAATATGATCATAATTATTCTTATTATAACTATTTATCAATAATCGTCAGTGTTAATAATAATAATAATTATAATTATAATAATTATTATTATAACAATTACTTTTATTACTATTATTTTGGTGTATCAATATAATTTTTCTGGGATTTCGTTTATGGAAAAGATAAGCTTTACCAAAGGAATACCAACGCGTAATTAGCTAGGAATATTTTTCACCGAGTGCTCAAAAAAAATAGTAATAATTGCAAGATGCTTTTGGCTTAAGTTGCTAGTCTGACTTTTGTTTGTTTAAGCTAATATTTGAGCAAAAAAACAAACTTCGAATTCTCAAAAGAAATAATATAAAGATTAGGCATTGCAACTTAGATTTTTCAGACAGCAACCCTTTTTTTGAAAAGAAAACATTTGTGTCTCAGTCGAAATTTGGATGCTAATCTTTGCTAATCTTGAAAAGTAATTTAAAGATTAGCAAAGTTCCAACATTGTCTCTTAGAGTAAAATTACAGTTGGAAAAAACTGTGCTTTTTTTAAAAAAAAAAACGATTTGACCATTTTTAAAATATTTTTTTGAAAAAATACAAAAATTGAGAAAAAAAGCTCTCCGATTTTTTTAAGAAGTGATTAAAGAAACACTTACTGCAATGATTTTTGAAGATTAGCGATTTGAGTGATATGTTCAGTTTTCACAGCCTCCGTTACACTGCTTAGCGAACGTTCTTGCTTAGCACCAGTGTGATCCGTGACAAATCGCTCAATCCGATTAAATGCATCACGTAACACTTCACGTGACGCCTGTGTATTCATCTAAAATGTTTTGCGAAAAATTGTAGAAAAAAATCGTTTCTTTCTAATTTTTCATTTTTTCAAATTATTGTATAATGATTTCATCTTTGATATGCATTGTGATAATCATTTCGTGTTATTTTTTTTAATTTTAAGGAATATATATTCCATACTTGTACAGTTCGTCGCATCTGTTTAAGCTGATTTTGCGTTTCGCTAACAGCTCGTTTTAATTTCACTAACTGTTGCTGAGTTTCATTATTCAGTAAGACAGAATCCGGTAAGGAAACATCCATACTTGGAACACTGTTTTCTGACGCTACTGATACTACTAAATTATTGAGTAATCACAAGTGCAGATAATCGTAACTTGCCTTCAGTATCACCATATATACCTTTATTTGTATAATAAAATTGAGAAATAACTTTAATCTGTCAAAAATTTATCTCAAATGCTATTATAATGATACGAAATTACCAAATAAATTTATTTCTATTATCTTTAACTGTAGTAATCAAATTTATAATAATGATATTAATAATCCATATTATTATTATTATTAATACTATCATTATTGATACTATCATTTTATTATTATAACAATAATAGCAGTAATAAATGGTTGAAAAAATGTTACCATCAGGATGAAGCGCTAAGATTTGTTTGCGAAGTTCATGCATATCTCGTTGACTGCTTTCGCTCATACCTTTACTTACTAGTGCAGAATGTACCAAGGTAGATAATCCTGCTAACTGACGTTCCATCGTTTCCATTCGAAATCTAATTTTTGTGTTTCACTTTCATTTATTTTTGAAAATCAGAAAGCTAATTTGAAAATGAACTTGATTCTACAGTTCAAAGAAGCCTATAATAGTTGAGGTTTAGTATCAGACAGCATTTGTAGCTAAGAAAGTTAAAACAAATACACAAGAAAAATCTCACTTTTTTATTTATTATTTCTACTTTTTCAACAGAACAATAACTTTTTTGAATTTATTGTAAACTGATTCTTACCGTGCCTCCTTGTCAACTATTGGAGTGATTGATCCCGATCGTTCTTGGCTGCTTGCATCACTGGCATAAGGATCGTAATATGGATCGAAACGAGATGATAACGGTGATCTGAATTCGGAATATTTTGATACAACTACCCTTAAAAATCATGGTTATTTATCTACTAGTGCGCGGATGACAACGCTTACGCTTCAGATAATATCAACAATAACATCAAAATATTCAAACTTCCAATTAACAATCACAACAAAGAATAATAATAGCAGATTTCATGCTTGAAAGAACTGTTCATTAAGAACAAGAATTTGACATCTCCTCTGAAAAGTAAAGTATTTCAGTCGACTCAAATTAACCTCAAATATCTCACAACTTGGCAAAAGTTTGAATATGCCATAAATCTGATAACTGCAAGAGAATTATTATTCATTCTCAAGCAGTATTTCAGTTCTGAATAAAGATGCAAATTTTTTAGATAATAATGCATAAGCTATTATATTTGCAAGAGTACAATTACTGAATTTTAGTACTGTATGCTCATATTATCAGTTTTTATGAAAGTAATGTACTGAACATTAATGAATAAAGTTATTCTCATCAAGCAGTAAACTGTACTTCGCTTGCATCAGATGAATTTTAAAATATCAAATTCAAGGATTACAATTAATGTGCTCAAATCTTACCTCGCTGATTTCATTGTACCAGTAGTAGAAAGCAAACGACCGTCTAAAGCACTGGAAGGTCTATAACGTTGTGATGATAATCGATTTCGATAATCTATCATATCGACTTCTGATTCACTTAAATAATCAATGGGTGGGTGATCAGTGAATCGGATCGGTTGTGATGGCTGAAATCCTCCCGACTGTTCTCGTAGTTTTAAAACTGCTTGATCCTTTATATCTCTATAAGTAGTGAAAATTGATAATTTCACAAATATTTATGACATTTAAATAACATTATTATAGTGCAAATTTCAATTAAATTCAGTACATACTTTCTTGTTGCCTAATGCGATATCTATTGATATTTATTGTATAATAAACAAGTTTTATATTATAAAACTTTTTTTTACGACGAGTAAATAAAATAGAATGATATAACATTTATTTTTTTAACGACTAAAGAAGCAAAACTTGCATTTACAATAAGTAAAAGGTCATGCAATTCAGAATGCCTTTTGACGTAAGGTAATTAACACGAAAAATCAGTTTCAACAGATATCTCAATTAATCAATTGATTGACTTTTTGATCTGATTTTTTTCTTTTTTTTAAATATATAAATGTGATATATGGTTATAATACACAAAATATTTCGGATAAGAACAGAAAGTATACTCTGAAATGCAAAAGTCAAGAAGCAAATCGTATAGTTAGTTGCTGTATGGAAAAGCAAGAAGATGACAGTACTGAGGGGCATAACTGGATATTGTGCTTACTTAGTTAGACCAGCGAATTTTGATTTTTTTGTGCTCTTCAACAAAATGCAAAAAATATAAAAATAAATCAACAAAATCAGCAAGAATTTTTGAATACAATTTAATGATTACATTTGGATTCTTTTCAGTAAAGTAATAGACAGAAATTTGAAAACAATCTCCATCGTTGGTTATTTTAATGATAAAAAGTAATGGCTTTTATAATTATTCACTGCTCGTTAAAAATTAATTATAATAAATTGTGCATCTCAATTATTTATTTATCTTTTTCTACTTTTGCCCACACAAATTACTCTTTTTAATTGTTTTAATTAATTTAATTTACTTCCAAACGCTTTCAGTATTATTTTTCAATTTTAGCTCAGAAAAGAGTAAAAAAAACTTGTGCATTTTTACAATTTTAATGCGTTATAATTTGATTGAGCAAATTTTGATTTTCGTGTGCTTTCTTGGAAAAACAAACTAAAATCAGTAAAATCAGTGAGAGTTTTTGGAAATTTTTCATTTTTTAAGTAATGACTTTTCGAGTAATTGTCATTTTTTGAAGTTTTTAAAGTGATTTTTTATGTAATTTTTATTTTTTAAGTAATGAAAAACAAAATTAACTGAAATGCTTTGTTTTTGAATGAAAATTAAAGTAATGACTTTTGTAAAATATACTGCGAAAGCTCCTAACTTTTTAATTCGTCATGAAAAGTATAAAAACGTAAAATGAATCACTTCACATTGATCAAAAACTGATTTATTACGTTTTTGAGAAGAAAGAAAAAACATTATTAAGTAGCGAGGTTATTAACCTCAAATCATCCAGTTCGTAAAAAAGTTGTCCTTTCGAGAATTCCTGTATGTAAATTTTTACGTGTGGTGAGCTGAGGTATTGTGACGTAAGCTGGGGGAATGATCGCATGAATAACGCACGTACCGTATCGATGCTATTCACGGCGGGTGGTAAAAGTGCACGTTTAACTTCATCGTTAAATTCCAGGTATACTACTCCTAAAAATTTAAAAATTTTCAAGCAGTCGAATATTTCTTACATGATGGTGAATTGACTGCTTCAAATGATATATACATATAAAAAATAGTATTCGAATGAAAAACACGTACGTGTTTGCTTTCACTTCATGACGCACATTTATAAAAGTCAGTAAAGTACACAGTCATGAATTTGAAAAGCAAAAAATCATCTGAGATTAAAAATTTTTGAAATTGAAATATATACGTATGAAATGACTGAGCATTTTGCATTCTCATTCAATCCTTTTTGAAGAAGTCAAACATTTTAGCAATTATTATTACTAATAATGTGAAAATATATCATAATCAGAATAAAAAATGATGAATGTCAAAGTAATATTCAGTAAATAGCAAATATTAATGTCAAATTAAAGTTATTCAAAGAAGCTTGATCAGTGTTACTTTCATTTGTATACTAATTGGCATCAGATAGCACTTACGCAAGAATGCATCATACTCATTGCAAGCAATATTGTACCTAATGAGCCAGGATGTTTGTTTGTCGTTACGGTAGTGCTATTTGCATAATTTGCAGTACTCTTCATTACTCCATTTATTTTTTCCTCGACTTGAAATTGCTTTTTGGTGTTTCCTTCCATCTGAAGTGCTTCTTGTTTCCCATTTTCCTCCACTTGAAACTGATTCTGCTTCTGATTCCCATTCAGTTCGTATTGCTTTTGTTTTGGTGATGGTGCTGATAACGATGCTGATAATGGTTGGTCAAGCACTTGACCACCATTAACTTCAGGCTCATCTTTGTGCTCATCTGCTTCGTTACTTGCCAAAGGTGCCTACGATAATTTGGGAATTATTAAAGATGAAAGTCTTTTAAAAATTATTACTTGGCTAATTGTCAGTGGTCATTTTTTTAACAGTTAGCCATAACTGAAACTGCTTTAAATTTGTGACTAATTAATAATGTTAATTCATATTTGAAGCAATTAATGAATTTAAATTCGTTAAAGAAATTATAACCTTTACATCATCGACGTATTTCCAATTTGCTGTATGTGTTGGGAATTTACTGCGATTATTTGATATGCCTAAAATTCATTCAAAGTAATATATTTCTGAGCTTGCATCAATAAATTTGGTAACTTGAGATTTTCAGCTAAACTTCTTAACAGATTAACTTGTTTGCTTACTTCGTGAAGGATTCATTTTTATATTAATGAATAATTATAATAATCTGCAGATTTTGTATTTTGATACTCTCTTCTATTTTCATTAATAATGATTAAAATCTAACAAAGATGTTAACATTACATAAATTGAAATGAAATACAATCGCTTAGACTGAACTTTGAATTCTTCTACTGATAAGAGTTATTCGTCAAAATATCATACTATCTTCTGATTGCGAAAATCTAGTTCAGACTCAAACAAAATTTTAAAATAATAATTAAAACAAACTTTAGCTTTATTCATTCTTTAAAAAATCATAAACTATGCATAAATATAAGAGATATAAATTTTCACTTGAATTTTGTGTAAGCATTAGTGAGCTGATAGCTAGCTTCCTTCTAGTTTAATGCTTGTTTTTGAGTTTTAAAACGCACTAAAATTCAAAAAAGAAAAGAAACTGCATGATATCTTTTATTATTTTGGCTATTATTTTCAGAAAGTTCACGGATGAATTTTACTTTCAGAAAAAATTACCAGAATGCTTCACTTATGTAATTGGTGAAATAGTCGGAAATGCATAAAATTTTTATTCGTAAAATTGCTTTTTTGAAGTTTTTCGTACATTTCACGCAGTTCTAACTACTAACTACTAAGCAAAAGTCACATCTTTTAGTGATAGAATTTAAAAGGCTAAGAAAAAAATTACAATTTGCACTCTTTAAATTTTAAAGTAATCTCTGCAGAATTTTCTGACATCGTAACAGCAAATGAGGCGAAAAAATAGTAAAACCAAAATTAAATCGCAAAAAGAATTACAAATTTTGCAGACAATTAGCGCAGAAAATATCAAAGTCAAAAGCTAATCTCGCTTAAATATTTATCCTTGCAGTTAATAATTATTATTATTATAATTATTCTAAAAATAGTCGACAAAATATAATTAAGCATTACGCTTGATTATTTCCGTACTAAAATTGTACCAAAAAATTTGGTTTTAGATTAGAAAGTTTTGAAAAATAAAATAATAATAAATTTTATATTTAATCAATACTGTATAATTTTCAAGTGATACTGTATTGATAAACAAATTAAATAATAACAAATTAAATTTTTTAAAGTAATCAAATGCATTTGTGAAAATTCAGCGTATATCAGAGTAAATTCATAAAAGGTTGAGCAGTAATATACTCACAAGAACTTTTTTTTGTAAGCAAAAGTCAATTAAATTAACTTATTAACTCTAAATTGAATAAGTAAAAAGCAGAAATGGACAAAAATGACATCAACCTGACATGTTCAAAAATTTGGAATTAAAATGTTGAATGATCTATGTGCATATAAATACCACCTCGGAGATTTATGCAAATTATTTGTGATGGCAATTTTTATTGTGCAAAATTATTTTTGTTTCTTTTCAATTTTTGCATATTCATTTCTAAATTTGCAGTTTTTTGAGAGAAAGCAGCCAGCAAACTCTGATCAAATAAATATTTTGTGTATGTATTACAATTGTGATCATTTTATTTGCCACAGACATAACAGTACTTTTACCATTTTTAGTGTTAATTCAAAATAAATCAAAAAATATAAAAATAGTTTAATCTGTTTGCTGCTAAACACACTTTTGAAAGGAATAAAAAAGGTTTAAACGGAATTTTTCTTAAATTTTTATCATTTTTCGACGTTAAATAGAATAAAATTGTAATCGAAAACGCAATTAAAATAAAGTTTGTTAATAAATAGCAAACTTGAACAGTTATGTGTTTACATTACTTGTTTGTGCTTTGGCATAAATATTATGCAAATTTTATGCTTAAATTTAACTTTGCATATTAGTTTTGAACGATAAAGCCAAAAAACCAAATCTTTGCCAGAGTTAAGTTATTGCTTTTTTGCTAAAAATTTTCACATTAAAACCTTTTTTGTATTTTTTTATAAAAAACGAATAAAACGCAAGAAAAAATTCTCATGGTGGCATGTATGTGCAATGCAGAGAGATTAAAAAATATCGCATTCAATTACGTATAAAAGTTGTTTGACCTCCAAAAGTAAACAGAACAAAATAGCAAAGCAAGCAGTATTGTTAAAACCAAAAACTCTGTAAAAAGAGAATTAGCAAAAAGTTATTAAAAATTAAAGCTTAGAAAGGATTGAATTAATTTTGTCAAATTTTTCGACAATTTTTGTCCCAGACAATCTGAGATTATAAAAATTTTGCGAATTTTTTAAACTCTGTAAAATTTTGGCCATTTATTCATTCATTCATTCATTCATTCACTCATTCACTCATTCATTCATTCACTCATTCACTCATTCACTCATTTACTCACTCACTCATTCATTCATTCATCAATTAATTCGAGCATAGCTAATTTTTGATCACTGATAAATAAAATGTAATCGGATAATAAACTGAAGTAAAACACAAGCGATTAATATGATATACAAAAAATAAGTAAATAAAAATATGAATATATGTTTACTTTTTTGAAATAAAAAATGCTTTATATAATTGCTGCTATTTTAAACATCACCTTACTTACAGCAAGAAATTTGTTTCACACATAATTCGCATGACTTAATTGTAAATTTCCAATTATAGTCAAAGATTATGTCAAAAAACCAATTTTATGCATTTTTAATGCAACAAATAAAAAAGATAGACAGCATTCAAAAAAGAATGCGCGGATTAATCTGACAAAATGCAAACTGATGAGCTTATTTACAAGAGATTATGAATAATATTACTGTTGTCAGCGAGCATTTTAGTGCTTTGTATTGTTTTGGTAGAAAAAAGTAATATAACGTTCTGAACATAAAATTTGGAGACGAACAACGTGCAGCTAACTTTCACTGAGTGTGTTATCAGTTAGATTTCTTGGGAATTAAATAACTAGCAATTGTAATGACACAGTTGCTAGTAATAATTTGATATTGTCTTTGATCACGCTATCTGTTAATTTTGGAGACATTGCATTCAAATGAAATAAAAATTACCATTTTCATTGAAATGAACCACACGTTTATTTGAATTATTATTCTTAATAGCAAGCGGAGAGTTGCAAGAGGAAGATGAAAAGTATGGTGGAATCGATGATACAGAACGTTCGGAATCCGACGTTTTACGTGCTCGGAAACGAGGCTTCCAAGATGAAAATAATCCAGGCATTCTATACTACTACTAATACCTATAAAGACTTACATCAAAAAATTAAACGATTATTTAATAATTTTTTAATGTAATGTGTCAGTTCTAAATAAATTACTAATTTTAACTAAATTTACTAAGAAAAAATAACATGGCGCATTGCATTATTAGTTTTTACAAACCGTATTTTGTTCAAATTTTGTAATCGTACAAGGTTACGTGTTAATGTAAGCTCACGTAATACGTGAGCATAAAAGAAAGTAAAGTAAGCGAAAAAGAGGAAAAGTAAAGTCTTGACTGTTCGACACAGCACAGCTGTGAGAGATGAGCAAACAAGTAGGAATTTATCTCATCTTCGCCTTCCCAAGAAGTTTACAACAGCTGCAACTGAAACAACTCAATTTCCTACTCGTTACGGAAACACATCTATCTTTTATCGCTACTATATGATCTTTAAAGCTAATATACGTGCACATACGTGTAAGTACATAACACGCGTATAATGTACAATCTAATACGTGAAAGTAAACAGACATAATAGGTAGGTATAGGCACAAAGGTCAATTTATACATGCATAAATAATCTTCGTTTATGTGAATGCATTAAGACGTGAATATACATACACATTTACACGCTTAAATGATTCAAACTAACGCTACTTGATATGTGCAGTAATTTTTATATATATTCATGCATCATCATGCATGTATTATAGTTTTAAACACAGTAATTTATACATGGTTACACGTATGTTCACTTCTGTATGCAATATATTTAACTGCTCCTGTGTTAAAGAAAATTAGCTTGTTTTACACGCATAAAAGCCTCCCAATTATAAGGTGTACACGCACAATACACGTATACATACAATTACGTTACTTATGCGTTTTGTGTGCAACTCAGTGTATACTCATATGTCCATCATATATGTGATGAGAAGAATGCAGATTTGCATAAATAAGCAGTTAGTCTTGAAGTGTACATACTTTTCTATTCACACACACGCACATTGCATGCATGCACACACACACATGCACACTTCACAGGAAGAGGTTTCTATAGGCTTCTACAGAAGTGTGTATAAACAAAAATAGATATGTACACACACAAACATATACGCATATAATGCATATAAATAAATAAATAAATAAATACAGAAATAATACAGAAATAAATTTTGGCGCATTTCATATCAAAAGTTTTCGATTGCATTGCGCTGCTGTTCGTTTTTCATATATTGTAGTTGAGTTGTGTATTTATATTTTATACACGTATAGAGATTATGCGTATGGACTATTATACTAAAGCTAAATTGTAAAGTTATGGAAGCAAATTTTATTCTTAAAGGGTTAGAATGCATTGTTGAATCCAAATTGCGCTGAACAGTTGCGCTTTGCAATGATTTTCACATATTGCTAAAACTTTACTTGCTGGACAACAGCAATAGCTATAGCAATAGCTATATATACTTACTGGACAATAACATGGCCATTAAATAGTACTTTTAAATTTACCAATTAATTATCAATCATAATTGCTTTTTTAATTACATTTCCTTTTCAGACTAATTTAATTTACAATTTTAGAAGTAATAAATTGATAATGACATGAAATGGAAAAAAGTGAAAAAATATCATTTAATTAAAAAGTTAAAACAAAATTTTAAAAAGATAAATTTGAACGTTCCACGTGAAAAGAGAATATATTGTACATTCATTAACCAGAAAAAAAATTACAAAAGTGAATCACTCTGAAGCTTTCCTTCGCGCATATAAAGTAACTTTGCGCCAAAAGGCTTTTGCTTCGCGCATTTATTTTTAACTTTTTCACTTCGTCAATGCCACACTGACCGCGAAAATGTAATCGAAAGCAGCGCTTATGTGTTTTGTTATCCATAAAATTCCATCTTAATTTGTTGTTATTTTGAGAATACTTGCGAGATATTAGCTAAATATTAGATTGTAGTGAAAAATTTATGCATATGTTTATGAGGGGTCATTGAGGAAAAGCTATAAGACTGCTTATATTATAACTGCATCACTATTTCCTGTCATTATAATTTTGCCAGAAAATTATATGCACTTACTAGCACATTCACATAACTGTATATCTAGCCATTAATTTATTAATTAATTCATTTATATTTATTAATTGTTATGTCTGTATGAGCATTACATGTATTCATTTCATATTTTGTATTATCCAGTATAATTATATAGGCTAATTAGCGCTGTTTTCTGACCTTTTCTGTTGTTCATAAAAGCTTTCATAATTTTTATTCATTTATAATTCTTTAATATTTCGTCTTCCATTTATTCAAAAAAAAAGTTTTCACATGCGTATATAAAAAGTTAGATAGTACGAAATATCATTTTGTGTAAATTTTTTGCTTGAGAAAAACTCGAGATTGAAAGCTGCACAACAAAAGCTGTAATTAGACAATTTCTTCAGCGTGGCTATTCAATTTTGGATTGTTCTGAGCAAAAATTATATTCTTCTACAAACTTGCTAGATGCCACATAATTACTGATAATTTTTAAATTAACTTTACATAAATAGTGGAACATAGTGTAAGGCAAAATTGTTAATAAAATAAATGTTAGGGGCGTTGGAAGCAATTTTGTTTAACTGCTTTTGGGAATAAATTTTCTCAAGTAATGGAATTTACATTGTGCTATTTTTACTTACTTCTGTGCTTCAATTATAAGTTATTTTTTGCGAGATTTGCAATGAATGGAAGTCAGAAATTAACGAGATAATTTCAAATTTAAAGGTTAGAAATGCAAAAATAAAGCAAATTGATTTATTTCAAAGTTTTTTACATTTTATTCCGAGAAAAATGTATGAAAATTTAAAAATAGTTATGAATTAGTGCTGAAAATTTAATAATTACTTTCTCGACAAAGTGCGTGCATACTCATGTTACATACTGTATTAACTTGTAATCTTTATTATTTTTTAAGTGCAGCTAACCAAAAGACATTATCAGACTGAAAAATGAAATTGAAAAAGTTTATTGCAAATTTATCGAAACTTTGAGATTCATCAACCCATGCTGTGAACTAACTTCACTTCGCTGATTGCGCAGATGTGCTTCGTTTTCATCGCCCATCGAACAAACTGAAAACTTTTGAGATTCAAATTCATTCATTTTGATTTTTTAATATTCGAAAAAAGAAGTACTTTGACAGCGTTCATTTCGATCACTTTTCGAAGATAGCATAAGTTATATAAAGATTACAACAATCACTTCTGACTACTATCTTTATTAATTATTAAAATAAGTGATTCAACAAGTCATAAAGAAAATTAGCATACAAAAGCAAAGTCAAACAAAAACATTGTGAGCGTTTATGTAAGTAAGTACGCAACAATGATGCATTAGTAATAACATTTAAACTATTCACAATTGCAATTTTTTATTGTATTATTTCTTTACAAATAGATAATTGTACAAATGCAACAATGCAAATAAATGAATGAATAATTTTTGTAATTACACACGGAAAATTTTAGCATAAAAAAGTATATTATTAAATAATTTTATATTTTCAAAATGTGTACTATAATTTTTAAGAAAATATGAAAATATTTAAAAGATGAAATTGCTTGAATTAGAATAACAATAGCAATTTGTGGTAATTGTGAAGTAATTGCATGCATTTGTCCCTTTACATATAGAAGAAAAAATTGAATTTTGCTAGAAATGTTTGTCTAATTTAGACGAGATGAAATCTGTGAAGATTGCCAGGCTGATAAGTTTCGTCGCCACTTTACAACGAACCATCCATCCACTTACTTATTTGTTTATTCATTTCTTCGATTTTAATTCTTCAAATTTTTTGTGACATTTAAAAATAAATTTCCTCCAAAATTTCTTTTCAAATAAACACAAAAATTTATAATCACTTCAAATGTTTCTTTATCAGTTTTTGCACTCAGCAAAACATTTCTATTGCATATTTTCCCTCTTAATATATACACATATTACACTCTTGCATCGATAATTTTCATATATTTTTAAATATTATTTCCAATATATTTCCTTCGTTCTACATTTTATCAATTATTATTGCCATTATTAAAATCAATATTAATATTAATAGTAACAATAATATTATTATTAGTGTTTGCCGATAATAATAATCACTAATTATAATAATGATGATGATAATAATAATAATTGCTACTGGTATTGTTATTATTGTTATTGCTGGTATTATTGGTATTATTGGTAGTACTGTCATCATTACATTTTATTTTGCTGTCGTTAATGCAATATTATTTTCCAGGTGAAAATTCTTGATAACCGATTTCATTGATTTTATGCAAATTACAAGTTAAAATTTTTAACACCTCAACACTCAACTAAATTATTTCTACTTCTAACGATTCAGATTTGAATTTCTTGAAATAGAGATGAAGTAGAAGATAGCACAATTTATATTACAAACGTTGAAATTGGAATTCACGCAAATACGACAATTTAAATATCAGAATACATATCAAAAAGTTATAGCTTAAAAGCTTTTAAATAGTTGTAGAATAAAATGATTACACTATTGATACAAGCAATCATTCAAATCAAAATATTTGAGCAATAATTTTTCAAATCAAAAAACATTAGCAATGCTAATTCCCAATTCAAATATCACTAAAAATAAGTGCTATAAGGGAAAATATAAATTCCGCGATGTTTTTTTGATAACTTACGGTATTAATCACATTGAGAAATTGCGTTTCCACGAAGAATAAAAAGTTTTATAATTGATCTGAACAAAAAAGTAATAATTTTAAATATGAAGAATACATATAAAATGGATGTCTTTTGTTTTACATAAAAAACACATAGGAAATAATAGTGAGAAATGCAGTATTAATTATAAACTTTTAAAATAAAAAAAGCTAATTCCCTCATAACAAGGTAACTATGGCAGCTAAACTAATTTAAATAACTCTCAAACTTGCATAATAAAGTAGTCTCACATCTAAAAAAACTATCAATCAAATCAAGTATTGCTTGCTTAAAAATTAATAGATTCATTAAATCAGCCATATGATGCAAAGAATTTAAAATTGAATACTAAATGAGAAAAACTACAGATAAAATTTCCAGCTTGATTCTCTTTTATTGTTTGTGAAGAAAAGGTTAACAAGTAATTTTGCTTAATTCAACCTTGAATCAACCTTATTTTACGTAGCAAAATTTGATCAAATTTTAAATTTCAAATCAAAATTAGTAGTGAAGGAAAGGATTTAATTGAACTTTGCGTATTCAATGATGAATTCTTCGATGTAAAATAGTAGCAATCAGTGGAAGAAATTTTGATTAGCCTGCGAGATAGATAGATAAGCAGATGAGCACTTCCTGCAAGTTCAGATAAACTTTCTAGTCTTTTTTTTCGATCAGTCTATTTAGATTAAACGAAATATAATATTTAACGTATAAAAAACAATTTCTGTCACTTTTCTCTTCATCTCTTCTCGTACAATTTTGAAAACAATTACATTACTCGGGGAGCGTACTAAAGTCTGCAAGTAATAGCATTTAGCGTGCGAGAGCTCTCTACAACGGTATAATCTATTTAATCTTTTTTATTACTGCATAATTTGTTTTCTATTTTTAAAATATTTTTAATTCTTTTAAATTTAATTTATTCACATTATATCTGCAATTATTATCGCTTTTTGATTTATTTGCAAAGAATTAATTCGTCAATCTAAACATCATTTAAGTCAATTCAGATTTGATTCTAGTTAAATTTCAATCACAGGACTAGGTCAAGTATTCTGAGAAGTTCTATATGGAATTACTCAAAACTAAATTAAGATACATTATTGATTAGAAAATTTCAAGTATTCTTTTATCAAAACTCTTCGTATTAAATTCGATTAGAAGCAGTGAATAAATTCTAGAAAGAGCAAACTTGTATGACTTAAATTAGTTTTATTCATTTTGATACCATAATATGTTATTTTACAATTATAATTAATCACGTTATTTAGTAATTCAATATATAAATTCAAAGATCAGGCAAAATCCACCGCCCGCTATCACCTCAATGTTGAGTAGTTTAATCATGTTCACTTCTAATATTTGCACTAACATTTTTATTTCTATCTTTAGTATCATTCATGTTACTCATAACTTATCTACAAAAATACAGTTATAAGCATGAAATGTAAAATGCTTATACTGTCGGTAACAAAATTTAAAATGTGCATACACTATTTAAGTAATTATGTTTATAACAACAAAAATTAAATAAGAAGTTTATGGTATTCATGATAACTTGACATCAAATCCCACTCATATAGATACTTTCTTTGGTCACTTAAAAAAATAGAAGAGTTGATGTGAAATGCATGATAACACTGACAAAGATAGTGTTAAAGTTAAAAAATGTAAAACTCATAGTTTAATGGTGATAAGATAAAAGAATGCTGAATTATATGATTGATTCAGTAATCCACTCACGCCTATTCGTTCACAAAGTCATATTTATCAGAATATGTAAGAGCAGCATGGATAAATATAACATGTGAAATTGAAATTGAAAAACGATAAACGCTGCATGCGTGAATAATGCTTTTCCCAGCAGTCTTACCTTAATAATTAATCTTCAGTCCACGTTTAATTCGCCTCTGAATACTAAATTTACTTTCGTTCAGTATCTCCCACACATTTCCTTCAATAACTTCATTTCCTTCAATTTTCTTTGCCATATGTATACAATATATGTATGCATAATGCATGCATTACTAATTGCACAAAATTTTAAAACTTGATTTTACATTATTGCTTTGCTATTTTTAAGTAATACAATACTTTTTCGTATTCTTAAGTTTCATCTTGAGATAGTTCTTCTATTATTACTCAATTTATGCATTATTTTTCAAAAAATTTAAAAGCTTTCATTTTATGCATCTTTTTTCTCTTTTTACATTTTATAAATTATGCAAATTCCTTTCAACTACAATACTATACATTGTTCTAAAATTGTGCAACTTTTTTTCCTGCATAAAAAAGTAGAAAAAAAGAGACGACAAATAAATAATTAGTCGACTTTAACGTCTGTTTACAACACTTACTTATCACTTATATTTACTTCTTCTAAGTAATTTAACTTAGTACTGAACAACAGTGCAGGAGTGTTTATAAAAATAACAAGTGAATGTCTGAAAAACAAACACAAAAGTGAAAACATTGCATAAATACGCCAACAACAACAATAACAACGATAACTAACAACAAAAATTAACAATAATACCACTTTTTCGTTTGCAGTAACTACAAATTTTGTTAACTGTTTAAAATATAAATTTGAGATTACTGAGCACATTCATACTTGCTTAGTTAGCTAGTGTGCCATTTAATACATTTAATTGCTGTAGTGTTTAGTATTCAAAATCATGATGCGGTCATTCAACGAGTTAATAAATGCAATTACAGTAGCAATGTTTCATATAGATTTTTGCACCTTTCGCTTTGCTCAATAATATTTGCTATTTCCCTGCAATTTTAAACATACAAAATTATTCTTTATCAATCTTTAATTGAACTTTGAACTCTATAATTTACAAATTACAACCCAAATTAGTATATTTAGTTTATCAAATTTTAAAAGTTAACAGTTGTTCCCCTATGCATTACAAATCTCATACCAATATTTGAAACGTCACGCAGACACGTCCCGCATACCTTTGAACCCTTCAAACACCACTCATTGAAATATAATTGACGGAGCAATGATACGAAACACAAGCAAACGCTCTGAGAACCCACAATTTAATTCACCTATTGAAAAGCCCCGCCCAATGCGCAGGCATTCTTGTCATATCGCTGTTGTGACCTGTCCTGTTGTCAACGCTGCAAACCATTTCTCTCCAATTTTTCCGTAGTTTTTTACAATTTTTCTTTCCTTCACGTTAAATACGTCACTTGTACACGTTTCTTTTGTCTTGTTTGCTTTACGTTACGTAAGTGCTTAATTAATTGCAGTAGCTAATCGATTGCTCTCCTTTGTATAAAAATAGGCTATTTTTCTACATTTGTATCCATTTCATAATCGCACTTCACGAGAAAAATCAATATCTGCCATACAACACACATTCATCCGATAGAGTAAATGCAATTAAAGATATAAAAGTGCTAATAATTTAAATAATTACCACAATAAAAATCACATCAAAATATTCCATTCATACATTCCTTGTTGATATGTGAACATAAAGCACTACAAGTCGTCATATTTCATATATAAATTTTTTTAAACTATCTAATGAGGTCTTTCCAGCTAAGTATAATATTGCAGTAAATGAAAATCATACATTTTCCTCACATACTTTTGTTTATCGATTTTAATTAGCGTCTAAATATCTAAAAACTATTGCGGACAGTTTAATTGCTGGCGATGTCATCATCTAACGTGGAATTTAATTTCATGTGCAAACTATTTGCAAGATTAAAGATCAGAGTAAATGTTGAATTGAATATCACTATGGGTAAATGACTTGAAATGAGATGGCGGCAAGGCCGTGATGGGGCTTATAGCCGTGAGAATGAAAGAAAATTACCCTGAGCGTTTGACCTCAGCAGGGGTTATTCTATGCATAACCCTTATCTTAGCAAACTGATCTCTTATGCTTGACTCATTCACATCACAAAAATAGCCTAAAGAAATTTGTTTCTCAAAGAAATTAAAAGTTTTATTTTTCATTCTACTCCTATTTATTAATCATTTTTACTCCCCGTGCAACTAAAACATTTTTAAAATAATTGCTCAAATCAGTTCACTTTATTAAAATATCATTTCGCACTTATTATTTCATTTTTTTCTACTCCTAATTCACATTAGAGATAGGAACGGAAATCAGTAGAAATTTGGTGTTATTGAAGAAACAGAATAGACTGTCATTTACACAAGAGTCAAAATTCCTATAAATAAGAATAAAAAATTTTAGGAAAGCCATCAAGATTAACAAAAACTGATTTATACTATTTAGTGTATTATTGATTAGTTTTATTATTAAATAATTTACAAATTATTGAACGTATGATTATGTCTTATCATTTTCTCAATCGTTTAAATACTTTGCTAAAAACTACGCGTAATAAAGTGAATGTGCAGAATTGAAAATATGAGGTAAGAAGGATTTACTAGTTCATGTGAAGCATTATTTTCCAAGTTTTATTTCATATTTGTGTCATTGTTCAGTTAACAATTCCTATTACAGATTCTTAAAACTGTTGAAAGTAATGTTGCTTCATGAATTATAATGCTCCTATACAGAGCAGCAGTAAGTGGTTAAGTGAAGAATTAAGATCTCAACAAAGACACGTAAACGTCCGTCTGACGTGAAAAGTTTCCAACGAATGCAATGAAGCTGTAATTGTGGCATTTCATCGCCCCTAAAAAAGTACGGTAGCTGAGGAAATAATGCTGTTGGCTAATAGCCAAAAATGCTTGATTTGGAAGTACCATTTATCGATTCTCTAATTGGTGATTCATTACCGTAGTGGTAGACGTGGTTGCATAGGATGGTGATGAAATATACAGGAATAAGTTGAATAAGGAAGTACGAAGTCTCGTAGTAGAAATGGGTAATATTTGAAAAGAGAAACAAATATAAAATATTCGCTTTGAGATTTTTTGAAGTTTACAAGGAGACATTACCTGCATGATTTTGCAAAAGGTGACACTGGCAGAAGCGGAAAAATTTATCTGCTGTAAGAAGTGTAGAAGTTTTGAAGGCTAGTAAGAGTACTGTTCGTCATCATGAGTTAAGAATTGTGCTTAACTTATATTTCTAATCTCTTTGCTGTACAGTTATTTTTTTAAAGTTCAAGTGTTTAGTTAAACTCCAACTTGCATTCATATTTATTAATTACTCAGTAACACTGAATATTATTTTATCATAACCTACTACTTAGGCTGTCATTTTTTGTTCTTGTTCCTGCGGTACAAATGTGGTGTTATTCTTAGCTTTCAGCCTGAAGAAAGTTTCATATCGCCATGAAGTATTTTTCTAATTTGACTTCGTAACTTCGTGAAGTGATTTTTTGATAGTATGACTGACGTCATAGTATGGGATTTTAGAATTGTGTGGGTAGTTTCTGCATAGCTATATTTGCTGACAAGAATAATTATCATATAACTACTAGCTTAAAAATAAGAGAATGTGTTGATGCAGTACATTTATATTATTTAGTTAACTTCTCTTCCAATTAAGTACTTTTTAATAAGTTTGTTTCATTGTAAAATAACTGCCAGCGCTGTAAAGTTGGGTGAAGCGAATAAGAACTGATGTTGAGTTGAGGAAAGATAATTTTCACTGATAATTCATTTTAAAACTGATGGGTCAGTCGTGTGATAATTGTATGAGTTTCATAGTTTTTATGCTAGAATTTGTTCGATTCAACTCATTTATTTAGTTGCTTGTTCAGGAATGACGGATAGTTAAAGATTCCATAATAAGAATGGTGGAGCATTAGCTGTTCTTTATCTCATTCCAGCATTTTACTAACAATTTTTTTACTCATATGATTGGTCGGTAATGACTGACCAAACAACTATTATTTCGGACAGTTCTTGTAAACAGCATCAGCAGCAACAGATAACACAGCAACAGCATTCTCATCATCAACAGCAACAACAGTATGATCACCGTGTAGAAGGTTATCGTATTGCATCTATAAATGGCGCTCACAAGGATGAGAAAGGTCGGATAAACATTTTTAAATATAAATATTTTTATTACTGATGTTTTAGCAGTAAGTGCCCAAAATTCTTCAAATTTGTAGAATTCTGCAGTTGTTTGGATTTACTTCTTGTTATATTCAGTGAACAATTCACGTTTCAGGTTTTGTTACAAGGACGCAATAACTTTTCATCAAGATTTTTGTTTTTATGATTTTAAAGCTACATTAAAAAGCAATCATAAGATTTCCGTTACGCAAGGCGGAAAAATAAAACGATTTTTGTTGTAGGTTATACAGTTGTGCCTGCAAGTGTCAGCTTTCGTGGTGTGAGCATGAAATTGGACCTAAAAATAGATCAGAAAACGTTAGCAGCTGCAACAAATTTTTCTAAAGCGGTAGAAGAAGCTGTTTCTACTCATCTTTCGTCTTCGGTTATACCTGTCGAAAACGATGAAGTAGGGAGCTCGCAAATTTCACATATTCCACCAACATCGTCAACAACTTCTGGTATTCAGTCATTCAGTTCATCATCTTCAGTTAATACGGTTGAAGCAGCTAACAATACCAACAATACCAAAGGATCACCTGTCATTTGTGACAGTTCTGTTGAGAGCACTGGGCTTTCAGTAAGTTTTTATTTTCTCAAGAGTTTAGTTTTTATTTTTTATGAAAAAATTATTTTTACTTTTTTTCCAATATTGTACTGTAATTACAATACGTATTTCTTAGAATGACTTAAGTTATCTGATTCGTATTTAATGCAATTCGAATTTTTTTCTCTTTTTTCTCTGTATTCAAGTTTTAATGCTTATCATTTGGTGAAATCGAAATCGGTAAATTTCTAGACCTCAGTGTTTTTGATTCTTCAAGTACATTACTTCAGGTGGAGTCTTCTACAAATTTTGAAAATTATTGTCTTAACAGAAATGTGCAAATAATATGATAGTATCGAACATTTTTCTTGAAAGCTTTAAATCAGGTTTTTTTTCTTATTTTTACAATTGTCATCCTACAATTATTGGAATTTAATTTTACAAGAATTTTTAATTTTTCAGTGTAAAAAAGAATTATGTGAACAAGTAAATGAAGTATGCAGTTCGACAGTGGACGCCAGTCCATTTTGTGATACTGCTTGCTCTCCCATACAACTTGAAACACAAACAAGATTGCCGCATAATGTTTTGTGTAATGGCGTTAAGTCTCCAGAAGGCACATTAAAAACTTTAACAGAACAAAGAAGTTAGTAAATTCATAATCGAAATAAATTTAGCGCTAAAACAAAATATAAAAATTGTTTTTGATTAATTTTTGTATTGTTAGACTTGCTATTATAGATCTCAATTTTTGTTAATAGTCTGTCTTAACAATAAAGAAAAAAATGCTTTATATATATATCTATATATATAAATTGTAGATTGCTAAAGGCTTGAACTAAGGAGTTTTTTCTTTTTTTGTTTGAAGTTTTACTTTTTCATAATGTCTTTTATCAGGTTTAAGTTTCTCGGTGTTTGAAATAATTAGCCTCTTTCCTTAGTATTACATATTTTTAGAAAATCCATTGCATTCATCAGTTAAAGGAGAATTGATCAATTTAGTGGCTTCAACTCCTGTGTCAGATAATGCTTACTTAACTCCTTGTGCTTCAACTTCATCAGCTGAAGTAGATATTGCAGTGTTTTCACCATTAGTAGCTAAAAAGCGAAAAGAAAAGCCGATTACATCATCTCATCTTTGCGAACAAATTGATTCAGACAAAGGACAGGTGTTTTTTAGAAATTTTTATAGCATGAAAATAACAAAAGGTTGATAACTTCTATGAATAAATAGTTGATAAATTAAAGTGTGGTTTGATTTCAGTGTCGGCAGCGTGCCATCGTAAATTACAAGTACTGCATTCGTCATATACTTCTAGATCCTGGAGCACCATACATACAATGTCAACATCGTCGTAAACCAAAAAGTATTTTACCGAATTCACGTGAAAATTCATAGGATGTGATTTAATGCAAACCATATCTTCATCACATTTCTTTAAAAAAAGCTGTCTTATAGTAGATTATCAGAATTTCTGTTTGCAGGCAAAAAAGATACAAATTTATTTTGTACAAATGCAATAAGGAAAGACAAAGGAACAATTTACTGCAGTACCCATTTGATTATGAACGGATTAATGGAACCTAAGAAGAAAAAGGCTAAAACTGGTGCAGTGATTGTTGAAAGCACAGAATTAACTACTTCTAATAGTATTGCGTGGAATCAGTCAGTAACTCCAAGAAAGTCAGCTACAACTGCTACAACATCAAAAACAGTGATGACTACGTGTAAAGAAATTCGTGGTATGTATTTTCTTATTCTATAATAGCTTAAGTATGTTTAAATTTTGTCGTAATTTTAGTCGGATTCGAAGAAATTTCGATCCTTTTTTAATGATTTGAGATCAGTTCATAGTCTTATATTTCCTTGCTCTCTGGTTCATTTGACCTCAAAAGTTTAAGAGTACTCATATTCTACAGAATTGCTGAGGCAATTTCTTTAGAACGGTTTTTTCTTGTAAAAAGGAAGATATCATAAGTCCGAATTTTTTCATTGCATTGTTTTTAAGTAAAAATTCATTCTTCGATTTCCTTTATTTATATTTATTGCATTTTGTAAACTAGGAAACAAAGCTATTAAGATTTGTTGAAGGTACATCTCGATCAGTCGAACAGGCTCCTGCGAGGAATGATCATATAGTCCGCAGTAATATCCTAAATAATGCTGTGATTGGTGTTAATTCAGTTACCAGTAAGCGTACAGTGTACCATTTATCAAAAGCTCCAATAGCTAATAATACCCTCTGTGGGGGAAGAAGTACCGTCACAGTGGCACCAACGTCAAAGAATGGGGTTGCAAGTGGCAGTGATGGGGATATTCGCATTCAAAATACCTATCCAGGTCCTCCAAAGTTATCTGCTCATAAAATTGGAATTCCAGTATCGATCTCATCATCTTACGATGGAGGACGATCAGTTTATGAGTGTCCTGCTCAACCAACAACTAGTCATATAGTTTGATTTTAATTTTTTTAAAAATTTGGAGATGATTTCATGTATTTGATTTTAGTTGAAATAATTTACTCTTTTTTGGTCTTTTGTAAATATTTAAGATTTACAATATTTTCAGTGATGTGATGAAATGTGCCTTGGCGGTTTTCATTCGTTAATATTATTAGCATGAATCATCTTTTTCACTCAACCTTGGACATTATTTAATTTGTTAATCATATTAACTTCATTCAGCATTTTTGTTTAGTTAAATAGCAGTTTGTGGCATTCTTTTTTAGGTCCACCAGAATATTCGCCATTCTTATCCACTTACCACAGCCCAAGTTGTCGCACCAGTTGTTGTTGAAACACGTGATGTTGCACAAATTTCTGTTCCGCAAACGATTGCAGATCAACCAATATCTGTTAATCTTACCAAACAGCATCCACAACTCGCTGCTAAACTTTTGCAGGTGTATTTAGATAATGAGAATAGTTGCTTTCTTGTTTAATAAATATCATTAAGAAGTTAGATGAAGAATAGTGAAGGGATTCTCGAAGCATTTTGGTTGCTATCTCCATTTAATGACTTTCAGCACTATTTATTTTGTAGGCACCAGCGACAGGTCAACGTGTCGCACCATCATTACCGGGTCCTATTTTACGAACAAGTTTTGCAAAAAGCATTCTTCCAACCTCTTTGTTAATTCCGGAAACTCGCAACTTATTGCCATCTGCAGCACCAAGTTTGACTTCAGAACAGGAAGTTCCTTGTTTTTACAGAATTCCAGATAATCATAGAGTGAAATCAGATGTAAAACAAGAAGGAAAGGATTTGACTCAGAAGGTTGGATTTTTATTTAAATATAAAAAGAATTATGAACATAATTAAAGAATATTGCTGAAAGCTGGGGATTCTTTTCTTCAATAAACAGTCATTGAGATGATTAGAAAAGGAAGTTAACATGTAGGCCCTAATTTAAAAATAATAAAAATTCAAGTTGAAAATATCAAGATTATGTAAAAATACGCATCTATTAAAAAATTTCGCTTTTAGCCAAAAGTTATAAAGTTGAAGCAGAAACGCAGACGACTGAAAATGACGGGATTTTACCGGGATATACCTGTAGTTGATCAAATGTGCAGAGTTTTAGAGGATCAGGATTTTGATCGGACTGATCTTTTTCCTCGCGGTTGGTTTTCTCGTGCAGAATATTAGAAAATAGAAGATGCACAATAATTTAGAAAAATCTACCACAGTACAATGTCAAATACTTGGTAAAAAATAAAAGGACATAAACAGAATAACATTTTTATGTCCATAGTACTCCTTACAGGGCTTGAACCATCAGACGATGAAGACGAGGAAAATGAGTGTCTGGACCTTAGGTGGTCAGAGTTAGCTTGTAATGTTGTTTCTGATCACTTAAATCAAGGACCGCTGCAAGTATATTTGGTGAAAAAACAGATAAGGTATTATAATTTTCCAAATGTAAAGTTTGCACGAATTAGATGAATCATCTGTAATTCATTTCATTATTCATAATAATGGCTTTAATATGATATCATTAAGTATTTTCAATAACTGGATGTTTTAACGACTGTCATTTACATTAAAACTTCATGGTTTAATTCTTACAAAGAATTTTTTTATTCTTCGTGATTAAAGACTGGATAAAAATGCGCTAATGAAAGAAGCTGTAACTAATGCTCCAATAATGCATGCTTGCAAACTTTATCCTGCTAGTGTTGGAGCAGCATTGAGCGATCGTGCATCTAAACATAGAAATGTTCGGAGTGTATCCAATGTATCTAAAAGGTTCACTTCCCTTTTAAATCAAATTCCTTTTTTCAATTTTTGTCTGTTATCTAGAACATTTTATGGCATTTAAATGACAAACTTACAATTTAAATTTGTAAGTCGCTCAAACTACAGCTGATCGAAAATCTGTTATAAAGGTAAAGGATTTTCTGTTATTCTATATGTAGGTGCTATTTTACAAATGTGAAAGGCACATCACCTCCCGTTCAATGCGCGAATCAGTGCCTTCCATTTAGCAATCATTGTATGCAACATATTTCTTATAATTTGAATCAACAACTATTCAATTATTGTGCCGAACCATGTTGCTCACAACCTGTTCTTTTCGTTGATGCAATTAAAACATCAAGTAAATCATACTTATTTTTCCTCTTATAAAACCGTAGTTCATAAAATTTGACACAAACTTCAGAAACTCGAGAGGTTTTTGCTGATGTAATAAATTATGCTTTGAAGAAATTCGGTCATTTTTATTTGCAGAGATTTATACAATTAGGTGACTAAAAATTTTGGTTTTTGTAACTCATAAATGTTTCGTAATTATGTTGCATTTAAATTTTTCAGAGTTATGCATCAAGCATTATGAGGAAAGAAAAAGAGCTGAAAAAATCGCTCAAGAAAATGCTCATCAGTCATGGAATCAACAGATGTCGATATGCCAGCACCGAGTACAACAGCGTACATTGCAATATGACGAAGATGTTCGCATGAATATGCAACAGTCGCAACATCTGTTGCAAAATGCTGGAGTAGACAGAGTCAATTCCGTCAGCATAGGGGATTTCGGTGAATTTGATAGTAAGTATAATTACTCCAGAAAAATTCTCCTTGCTTTTTTACTTTTCAGTAGCATTTTGGTAACATTCTATCAGTTGTTTTGCTCTGCTTTCCACACCTAAGAAGTCTATTTTTGAGCGATTTAATTTTAGATGTTATATGCATCATGTCAGATGTAAATTTGAACCATATTTTCTTCAAAGCTCTTTGAAGCTTGAATACTTAAGCTCACTTGCTTCAGTAGGATCTTCGTCAAGTGGCAACGAATCTGATGTATACTTGGCTTCCTTTGCAAAGGATCTGGAATTGGGCTTGGATGGTAAAGAAATTAATGATATGTTGGCAAATTTCAACGTTGCAGATGGAGATAGTACGGATGGTTTACAAGAGCAGACATTTACAGGTTATTTAATTCGTTTTTGTTTTTGGGGTTATTTTTAAAACTTTTATACTTTTATCTTATGGTAAAAGAACTTCGAAACTAATTTAAATTTTGTCACTTATTTTTAATTTTAGATGGTGTCAAAGATGATTTCCTGCATTTACCATCAGAATTTAATGATGTTACTGGTGGTCATGATTGGCTTGATGTGGAACAGTTTCTTATATCTGAAGGTGTTGATTTATCTTCATCATCGCAACCAAACATTAATTCAGTATCTCCTTATCCATCAACTTTCGTTAACGATGTAATGGCTTTCAATGAATATTCATCGTCATCATCATCTTTTGTACATCATCGGTAAAACTAAACTCGAATGTCAGCAGCAATGTTTCATATCATTTTCTGAGTTTGTTGAAATTTAATTCAAAATAAAAAGCAGCTTTTAAAAAATAAATTTCTTATATCTCTATATTCTCTTCTGCTCCAGGAACTTATATTCGAACTGACTGCAATTTTTGATAGATTGTCATTGCTTATTGAAAAATCTCGTTCTCTAACAACTCAGGTATTTCGTCCCAAAATTGATGAGTGGAATTTTTCCTATTACATAAAGCTTCTTTGTATGTGCTTAGACCGAATTAAACTTTTTATTTCTTCAAATTTTCCATCTTCTCCTTGAAAGCGTTGGTCTAGCTTCGGGTATGTAAATTCTTTGTAACTCTGTATACATTCTTCAAAGCATCATCTGCTGCTGTATAAGGATGCATATTTCTCAAAATGATCTCATTTATTTATTGTGACTTCATGACTTTGAAATGAGTGAGCGTCGTTTTTTGTTACAAAATTTCAAATTTACTGGAAATATTATTCATATTGAATTCAGCATGGACCAGAAAAGACATTCTTTGCTGTAATTACGCGAACGATTAACTTTTATTAGTTTTAATGTTCTATGACGATAAGTAGGAGAAAATCAATATGAAAGCTATATGAATGATTCGTGTTTTGATTCATAAATCATATGAAAAAGATAGCATTTTAATTTTCCTTTTGCGCTGCCACTTGTTCTAGTTCAAATAGTGTTCAAGATTTAGAAGTAGCGTGGTACCTAAAAGTTTTATTGTCTGCTATGATTTAGTATGTTCGAACGTAGTATCGTTCATCGTTTTTGCATTTATTGTATTAGTGGATTGTCTTGTGCCAAAGTATAATTTTTTCAATCCAATCTTTTTTTTAATGTTCAATTTCAATGAGCTAAACACCCGTTTGTGGGTTAAATGTTTTGACTTTTCTGATACAATTTATGTGATTATATAAGTGATTCGAAGGGGAGCGTGATGCAATCTTTCGGTATTCCAAAATTTCGCCGACTATTTTAAATGGTTGAATAACTTTAATTAGTTTCTTTCATTATCCCTTCTATATCATGTTTGCTGAATTACTTCATTTTTAAATTAGCTGCTAATTTAAATACAGGAGTTTATTTCGTGATTTGAATGATCCTGAGCTAAGCTTATTATTATAAATTTCGAGTTTCGAAAATTTTTCTAGTTTCTGTTTAATGACTTAAAATACTGAAAATTAGAAGTTGTGTTTGATTTGTATTATAAGTTGGGGAATGTATATTTAATTCCATGTTTTCAAAATTTGTGTCTGGAGAACTCCAAATATGTGCATTAGCAGTAAAATTTATTAAATATTTTCAAATTATTATTTGTTAGTTTTCACGTTAATAAAAATGTTTAGGCAGTAAATTAATCGTTAAACATATTTCAGTCCATTTTTAGTCCAACATGGAAATAGCAGTGCTTGATCAGCAATTTTGTTTTTCATTATATTTTGATATGTTACTACTTTTCTTATCGCGATTTGTAACTTGATACATATTTCTTGTCTTCACATGTTTTTATATTCATATTTTTATTCCAATAGATTAGACTCCCTTGGTGAGGTTTAAACGGTTTTCATCTTGCTCTTATTTTGTTGTGAAGTGTATTTTGATTTCAGTTTCGTATTTGCATTTTGCTATTACATCTTTCAGTTGTTGTACAGTTTTACAAAGGAATAATTATAAATGAAAAATCTTAAATTGTAGTTTCATTTTGCTTAAAGCTAGATCAAGATAGGCACTGCAGTCATTCAATTATTCATGAACGTGATAGATTTGAAAAGTAAGTTGAGATTATTGAATACAGCTGATTTAGATTTAATAATAAAAGAACGCTTTCCATCCACAAACTAACTAATAGATTTGGAGCTAGTATCTATATCATTTAAATTGGTATTTAAATATTTTTGAAGATCACCATACTAATACCAGTGGTTGAATTGGAAAAGTTCTAGAGTATTGTTAGGATATGAATGAGAGGTTATGTGCTCGATTTCTTGAAGGGTTTTTTGGTTCAGGATGTAAATGGTTTTTTAAGAGAGGACCATATTTTTATGTAGGTGTGGCTTCAAATTTGACTGCTGGCACTCAGGAAAAAGTTTAGATTGAAATATTGAGGTTTTAGACAGGTTATTGATCTATTTGACAGTTATTTCAATTGAAGATTGTTCTGTTGGTCGGTCTGGTCGTCTTATTAATGCGTTATCATCTTTTTTTATGGGTTCTGTCCTTCATCCTTTGGTATATTTTATTCTCGGCGGCATATTGTGCTCATATTTTCCCTTATGGTTCTGCAACTCTAGTCGCTGAACTTATTATATTCCAAGTTATCTGGATTATGGCTGTTTTTTCGTTATTTGGAACCGTTTTGACGACACCAGCTGATATCCCTAGAAGCTTTGTACCACCAGTCCTAATTTTCGAAAAACCAAACGTAGCGGAAGAGATTGCCAAATGGGTATTTTCATGTTTCTAGCATTTTGACAATCCCAGCTAAATGTTTGCTATGTTCTACTGATAGTTTTTCACATTATGTGTATGAGATAGTCTTTTGAAAGCAAGTATTCTTTGTTTATGAATAAGATTTAGATAAACTGTATGCCTTTATTTGCGCATGAAAAAGAAGCATTTATTTTTATCTCACTGATATCAATACAGAAAGACTGGTACTTTTATAAGTATTTTTCTTTCATGTGCTAAATAAAGGTATAAATTTTGACAGAAATCTTGGATTTTTTTATTTCTTAAAATAAACTCATAACATATTTTATAGAAATTTTCTCCATTTTCTATGTTGTAGTTGCGAAAAACCAAAAGATATTATCAGAATTTAATGCTGCTAGCCAGACCCATCGCGATCTGCAAGTAAATGTTATCAATTCATGGGACAATACCTCGTGAACATGGCAGCATGGGCTTTTTTCAATATTCTTTGTTTTAATGAAAATGAATATTCTAGGCTCGGGAGAAAAAATTACCAGTTAGATATATTGCATTGTCAGCAAATCACGGAACTATCAAATGTCCACCATTCTGTGTACGTTGTAGAGTAATCAAACCAAATAGAACTCATCATTGTCGGAAGTAAGTTCAGTTTTATTCCATTTGATTACCGATTTAGAGTATTATATATCATTAAATTTACTAAGTGATGAAGTGACTGTCAAATTACTTCCATGCTCCTAATTACACAAGTATAATTATTTAACTAGCGTTTAAAAAACATTGTTTGCTTTTCTTCATAGTGATGAATTTTCCATAAAGGAATGTTTCCTGTGAGCTGAAATGAATTCTTCACCAAGCAATATCAGTTTTTGCTTGATTATAGTATGTTTTTTACATATTTTAATTCAACATCATCGGTAATGTTCATTTTCATACAGTACACAACAGTAATATTTAGCCCATAAAGACTTTTATTTTCATTATGATTTTCAGAGTTTTAATTTTTGTTATATTTGAACGAATCTTTTTTTAATAAATAAATTAATTGATAATCTGACTGCGCTAAAAGATTCATGTAGTTTAGACTGCTGAAAAATAGTACAGTTTTATTCATTACATTAGTTTCTGCCTTATAATTTTTTATAAATATTAAGTTTTCAATGCAGATGTAATCGTTGTATTATTCGTATGGATCATCACTGTCCAATTATTGGTCGTTGTATACATATGCATAATCATAAGTTCTTCTTGCTTTTTCTTTTTTGGGCAGCAGTGCTTTGTTTTTACGCAGTTTTAACAACTGCACCAGCTTTATTTCGACGAACACCAGTAGTCATTTGGAGTTTTACCGGTTACTTATAATTATCATTGCAATAGATTCAAGTATCCTGTTCTGATTTGCTCGGAACGATTTAATTTTGGTTAATGTTCAAAAACTAAGCTGAAAATTCAATATGCAGTGTTTATAACTCAGTTTTAGTTTTTGGTCGATTACAGATTATAATCGATTTTGAATGCCTAAGTTAAAATAGCTATATAATTGCAATGAAATAATTGCTCTGAGAACTATAGGAATGGTGCCTTCATTTGTGCCAGGATTTAGTCGACGACCTCCACCACCAACCGATGGACTTGTTGCAACATGCTTGGTTGCTTCCGGTGCATTAAATGCTTTGGTACATATATATTTCTTTTAACCATTCGTGAGTAATAGCAAGAATAAATTGAAGTATTTCAGTTTGCTAATATTTCTTCATTCTTCTTGAGCGAAATTTAAGATCACTTCTCAAAAACAAAAAAAATTATTTAACAGATTTGTGGTATTTCGCTGGGCATATTTTCGTTCCAATTAGGAAACTCTCTGCTGTCAAATGAAACAACTCTTGAAAGTACATCGTTTCAACTTTGTGGCGGAAGTGATAGAAGGAACCCTACAGATGGTATTACCTATGATTTAGGCTCAAAATTAGCAAACTTTCGCTCAATTTTCGGAAATAATCCATACTTATGGCTTCTACCCGTGCATTCAACTTATGGGGATGGATTATTTAAAGAATTCCAGCTCAAGAATGATCTCAAACGAAAGTATTGAAGATGAAAATTTTATTTAATTCAGTGCATTTATACATAAACCATCCTTAAAATTTACTTTGCCGGGCAACTTTTCTAAAAAGATATAGCGCAACGGAAAATATGCATAATAAGAACACAAAATTATTCAACACACGAAGTTTGAAGTAGACTGTACGTGTGCAGAAAACTCAATCTCAAATAAGAAACATAATTTTCAATATTGCTGGCAGTTTGTACATATTCACCAAATATTGTGCCTATATTTCTAATATTCGTTAGAATAAAATTATTGTACTTTCTTCACTTCTGTCTTTGATTTTTGTGATTAACGAAATTTCGTTTGTTTTTATACCTCGAATAGTCAGGAGTTTTACTGAATCATTGTTTAGGTTAATTATTTTCAGTAGCTCTATAAAATTACCGTTCTTTATCAGCGAATGATGTAACTTTTTTAAGTCTTATAACTTTTATTTTTCAAGCAGTTTGTGCATTTATAATGATAATTGGTTTCCATCGATAAAAGCTAATTATCCTTTTCAACTTTTAACTCGTCACTATTCATTATTCAGCACCATTATACGGATAAAACTATATTAGCTACCCAAATTTATTCTTTAATCTCTCTTTGACGTATAAAAGATGCTTCTATTTGGCAAATGATGGCAGTGGAACGTTGCATCGGTGCTGATGACATGTACAGTTTGTTGCATTGTAGTAAATGTCTAATGTACTGTTACTTTTTTCATAGATTTGCTGTAATATTTGGAGTCGATAAATCGCTGAAGAAATAGTTTTTGTTGATCCTGCAAAATGTGGGCGTCGATGTTGTTCTGACATGCAATCAAGAAGAAAATTCCACCTGAAACCTTAAAAAATTCATTTTTTTCGTCAAGTATTGAGAGATGTCAATATTCGACTTGCATTTTTCATAAAATTAAGAATATAGAAATTGGTCAAAATGCAGTAATCCTTAAAAACATGTTTGGAGTCATCTACGTTAACTTTATATAGTATACATATTGCACTAGTAGCAAAGTTTCTGCTTGACTTTATACAGTGTATATATAAGTAGAGACAATAACTGTCATAATATGCTAAAAAAAGTGAGAGGCATGTCAAAAGTAAAGTTTCAACAATGCAGTTTCACAGAGAGTATAATATAGTTATGGTAGAAGTGTCATCGTATATAATTATATGCAAGTTATAAGTAAGTTATATACGATGCAAGAAGGAACTCACAAGTCAAGAGGACAAGTAGGAGGCCGATGTAATCCATGGTCTGGCCATGTAAAGCACTGTTGAATTTCGTCAACAGTACGCTGGTAATGTGGTTCAGCTCCCAAAGTTACACATTCCCATCCCAAAACTCCAAACATCCTGCAACGTTCCATTATTTCCTTCACTGATGGTATTTGTAATTTACTATTTTCTTGAAAGTAAAGAATAGAATTGCAAGATAAACTATAAATGGGTTAAGTACGTTTGCGCACCAGACGTCACTTTCTGGACGATGTACTATACGTGTTCGATCCAAACTACTCACAATCTCAGGCGGTAACCATGGGATTGGCAAACGTGGACCGAAATCAATAGGTAGTCCAAAATCGCCTAGTTTTGCGGTACAGCTATACCAAAATTGTTAATAATAGTATAAAGGTTTTAAATGTAGCTGGTATTAATAAACGCGTCTGCATAGGTTTTTTTTTTCCAACCAACATTAAAGAACAAAAATGTGGAAGGTTTTGAGCATTAAAAACTTTTCTTTTTCGTTCAAGAAATTAACATAAACGCTGCAAGTATACCAAGATGACTTTACTCTATTTTTTATAAGTATAAAAAATAACTGCAGGTTAGCTTCCGTTAGAAGCACATTACGAGCAGCAACATCGCCGTGACTTGCTTCATTACCAACTGAATCACGACTTTCGTGAAGATATTTTAAAGCATCACCTACTTGACGCAAAATGTTAACAATATCTCGTACGCAAACTTTTGGTGGTGTTTCTTTCTTCTGAAAATTCAGTCAGTTTTATAAAAATATTGCAAGAAAATGTAGTCACTTCCAAATATTTTACTTAACGAATTCGCAGAAATCGCAGTTTTTTGTAGTTTTGGGCAAAATTAGTTTCTTCGGCATTCTACTATCACCAAACTTTGGTTTTTAGTGATAAAGTCTCACAGAGCATATGTTCAAGAGCGAAAAACTTTCTGATGGTTACTCCGATCACCATCAATGTGGTCACTTCCAGATATATTACTAGATTCGTGATCGCTAATGTGATCAGGCA
>UYYF01004612.1:0-22308 GCA_900618365.1 Thelazia callipaeda
TTAAAAGTGGTGTTATTAGGCGTCAGACAGCGGACTGACTCTTCTTAGCGTTGCCTGAATTTCTGTAGCAGGTGGAGAGCTGCCTGTAGCAATAAATCACTCACGTCGGGCTATTCACTGTTTTCCTATGCTTTTTCGAAAGCAAAAAAGATCCCTTTTCTGTGCATTAACGCCTAGCAATGATTTATTGCGTGTCAAGAACGGGAAGCTGTCTGCATTAAATACTTCTCTGTGTTGAGAGATAACTGAAAGGACAGCTAGAATGGAGTAAGCTTGAGTATGAAGTCTGATGCTCTCTCTCTTTATGTTGATTGCTTTTTCCGTTGTTTTGGAAGAAAAACATGAATTTGTGAAGAAGAACTAATCACAAACAAGTCATTGAATTGGACAAGAAATACTAATCTTACTGATTGTGCAACGTATTATTCCTTATTTGTAGAGCATTTTCTGGACACTCATTGCGCTTTAAAAGAGCTTATTGCATGATTGACAAGCAAATAAATTTTCTTCTGCATATTCTTGCATTCTTCAGATCACTGAAGATGTTACATTTATCGCCATAAGTAATAGTTTCAGTCTCGAACAAGACGCGTTTTAAATTTGTTTCAATTTTTTTTTTTGTTTCGCGTATTACTTACGTAACGTTCTATTTATTCCTTTGATATGTCTTAATGAATTAGACAAAATATTTTGTGACAGCCCTCGTTTTGAGTGCATTTATGTCTTTTTAAATGTTTTATTATTTAATAATAAAACGAAAAGTATTGGAATATTTTTGCTGATGACTTATGCATTTTGTCGGATTGCAATGATTTGGCACTCACATGGATATGGTCGTTTCTTATTGAGCAAATGCTTTACATTTACAGAAAGAAATTAATTTGAGATTGCATTTTGGGTAATTACATTTGTATATTAACATGGCGTTGTTACAGTAACCACATTACGTTCATTCTTTTGTTGCTGTCAATACTGTTGTAATATACTTTGGTTGATTAACAATTTTAGCTTTGATAATTACACACATGTAGTTCGTTGTTATAAAATATATATGTATATGAGTTGGAACTTTCGAACACCCACAACAGATTCCAAATATTTGCACTCACAGACTTTTATAGCAGTGTGAATTCAAAAATATTTGCCTTCATCTCACTTGAATTTAAATTTGAATCTGCATTCTGGGAATTTACATAATGTCATTAGCGCGGTTGCTTTGTTTCGTTGTGAATAGACTTTCTTTAAAGTACTGCAGTTATTTTTCGCATTATTACGCATACAAACCTTTCTTCAACGATTGCTATTGAATGATAATGATTACAGATGCTGATCCATTGTAAATTTTGTAAGAATAAAATATTATCATTATAAAAATAGATCACAAAACAGCTTTTTTCATTTACAATTTGAAAATGACAACAAATAAAAAAACTAAAACTAATAGTGTCGTTTCAAATTTTGTAGAGCATTTTAGATAAAATTAGATAGTGTCATAAAGATAAACTAATCTCAGTGTCACATGAAGGCGCTATTTTTGACTTTATTTCTGTTTGTTTTACTTTTTATTTTATTTCTTAATTTTATGTTTCTGTTTCTAATAAAATAAATGGTATAATAACCGTTTAACAATTGCAATAATGAAATTTGAACTAATTAATAAAAATATATGAGATATTGTGACAAGTGTATAAAAATAATTTTTTTATTTTCAAAATATTTTATAAATAATATTAAAGTTATATTATCTTATAAGATATTTTGAAGTTATAAAATAATATTAAATTTTATCAGACTATCAATACTATGCAGTTTTTTTTTTTTCATTTTTTGTATAGTTTTCAGTATTTGCAATTTTCAGTTTGTAGTGTAGTTATTGACAAGAAAATTAACAAGTAGTACTTTCATAGTCAGCTAAAATGTAGTTACTTAGCAATTTTGTTATATTTAATAATGCATGTTCGATATATTAATTACAAATTTAAATTTAAATACTAATTTACAATTTAAATAATAATCACCCATTTACTGTATAACAAAATAATAATTAGTTTAGATTATTTATACAGGTTTTAACTCTTAAACGGTAAGCAATAATGTATTTAAATGAAATATTTACAAGCCAAACTTTCTTTCTGCAAAAAAAAAAAAATCATTAATGATCATCATTTTTTACTTCATCGAACTGCAAAAAAAAAATCTTTTCAGACTGCAAAATGAATAAAAAATTGTTCTGTTTAATTTATATAATATTAAAATAACTACACTTTTTATCACTTTTTTTTCATTCTCACAAAAATACAAAAATTTGCTTAAGACTGTCTACAAAGCAAATCTATCACTGTTTTTACTCGTAATTTTTTATTTTATATCAAATCGAAGTTTGTTTTTTCTTCAAACTTTTCTCAAACTTCTTACTTTCTCTAGTCAAATAAATCTTCGCACTTAATGCAACTTAATCCCAGCTAAAAAAGTTTGTTAAAAAAGGCTTTTGTAATGATGGAAAGGAAGAAAAAAGGAAAATAAATATTTCAGAATTATAAAAAATAAATTTTGTGTTGCTCTTTCTGTTACACTGAAAATATTGCTTGCAGTAGAAAAATTTATCGCACATTTATTTATGCTTGGAAAGACTAAAAAGAAATAAGAATTAGCATGTTTTATTGTACATTTAAGTAGACATACTTCCAAGCTTATATGCTATCTTGGTTGGGTCGATAAAATGCCTAGAAAGCTATGTTATTTGTCTAACATCTCAGTCTAAGCTAAGTTTCTAGTCTCAGTGCACTTACTCATCCAAGAGTTAACTTCATAAATTTGGTTGCAATGCCATGCAGTGCAAGTTTCTATCATTCGAAAGTAAAGAAGCTAATTAGGCTTGTCAATTTTCCCTCAAGTTTAGCGCTACTATATAGCTTAATTTTTTGTTCTTTACGTCAATTCCTATTTCACGTAAAAAAAAGATACAATCTTATTCACGTCAAGTTTTATAAATGTAATTGTATTTAATATACTTCTTAATTGTACAATTTACTTTTATTATGACTACTTAAAGATGTAAAAACAAAAATTTTCACTTTGTTTTTTTACATTCCTTATCTTTCTTCCAAATATTTACATTTCTTTAGTGATCTTTAATTCTATCACGGAGATAAATGCTTCATAATCACTTACACTATCAATATTATTCTTTCTGTCTAAAAATCCTTCATTAATTAGCGTGTAAAATCAATTCAGACGTCAGATAAGTTTGCTTTTGTTTATAATTTTAATTTTTCACCTTCTTTTCAACAGTTCCGTCACCTTTTTTTTCAAATGAAAATGCGAGTATGTGTATAATTTACATTTTTATTTATTGATAAGAATTTTAATAATATTTGTACATAACTTTTATTATTCAAAGTTAATCAATACAGAGCAATGTAGAACTGTAAATAGTATGTTGATAGTCTGCGTGAGATTACATTAATGAAAAGCAACTAAATAAATTATTGGAATAATGAATTGGTGTAAATTATGAATAATTCATGAGCATATGGATTCATTGATTTTGCATATGTTCTGGTAAATGGTAACAAGTGGGGGAGTGGTAGCAGCTTGAACATTCTTCCTTCACGACTGCTTTCCATTTATGCCTTTTGATTTGCTTATAATTAGTACATTTTATAAATTAATTTTGAAGTTTATAACTGATAAAAGAACTAAAAAGATTCAGAGTGCATTCATATTTGAAGTATAAATAATTCAAAGCGGTAAATTTTCACACTGCTTTAAAATAAGAACACAGGTGAAATATGAACAGGTTGCTGTTATTTTGAGAATATATCTATCTTTTCGAGGTAGTAAAATCACCAAAAGTTTGTACCTCTCTTTTAATGGTTTTTTTTATCCAATATGTTTTGATATGATTGCTTACTTAGTGTTTACAGATTAGAAAGTAAGTAAAAGGTAAAGTTATTTTTTATGGAGAAATTTTATAATAATTTTGCTTTTCAACAAATTGTTGCTAGAAATGTTACTATATTTTTATTCTTTTATTTACTTCATTCTCTGACTTATTCTATACTATAGGAATAAGTAAATGATATTTGATCTATAGAAAAAAAATTTTTTTGCTATAATTTATTAATTGCAGCAATAAATTTTCTGCACTGACAACTTGTAAATAAAACAAAGTCTATGACAAATTCTTAATTTATTTTTTGTTCTAGTCTAAGACAAATTCAAATTCTTAACAATTTTTGTACAAAATTTTTACGTGTCTAAATCTTGTCCACTTTAAGATAGCATATTACTTAAAAATAATCGGTAATTCGTGGAAAATTGAAAGTAATTTTTTTTGATTAATTTAAAATTAAGATTTTTCCAAGTAATTTTTTTTGATTAATTTAAAATTAAGATTTTTCCACTTAATATAAATTAAATTAATGTATACAATTTAATGAGAGCGATCTTTTTAAGCGGATTTTTAGTAGCAATAATATTAAAAGTTATTAAGATTAGAAGAGGTTAGATCGCTAAAAAAATAGTGTTAAAATATTAGTGCTATACTGATACAGTGGAATCAAATATCGAAGAAATATAAGTTACTTTTGCATTTATATAAGTAATTTAATATTGTTCTGTGGATCGCTAAAACTTATAGTTCGAAAATATTATTTAAAAGATTTATTTTTATCGCCTAAAGTTGTAAATTAATTGGAAAATTTAATTATTTGTCATTTATTATTTGTTATCTTAATATTGTGTAATAACGTTTTATCAATTTGATAGCCAAAAACTTTACGTTATGGAAATTTTAATTGTTGATTTAAAAATTTTTGACTTTTTATCACGTACAGATAAAAAATATGACAGTGGTCACAAAACTGAGAGAAGCTCATGATGGCAAGAAACCAGCCGAAGCAGCAACAATTTGCGTTGATTCAGCAGTTTATCAACAAGATGATATTGGTACTTTAGCTAGAATCAGACAACATAAACGATTTACAACTTTATGCATGATGCTTTTGTTACTTTGGTTATTAGTAGCTTCATTTATGGCTGGAACATTTTTTTATCGTCAGCTTCATCGTCGTCCAACTTTTTATGGTTGGTGTGGAACAAGTTTCACGCAACGTGGTCGTAATGAACATCTAGAAGAAAGCGTGGAAATTAATCCAGATGAAGTGGGCATTCATGCTATTGTGCATAATATTTAAGTAAAACTTTAATGTAGTAAACTAATACATTTTGGTTTTATTTCAAATTACGTCCATTTCATTATTGAAATGATTGCAGATCACATCCAATATGATCATCAAACAGTGCTGATCATTCAGAAAGATTTGACATCTGAATATTTTTACTTTTAAAATTCTAAAACTCACTGGGATACATACACTCTGAAATATGCTTACTTTGACACATTTCAGTATTTCCCTTTAGCTCAGCAAACTTTATTACTACTTGAAGAAATGTCTTGTAGAAATGGTTCAAGCTGTTCATAGGAGAATAAGCACCAATAGTCATTCATACGTATACTTTTATGATCCGTGAATATGTTTGTTCATTATTTATTCGGACTAGACTAGGTAAAACTAGCCAAATTGCTAGAAGAATTATCACATAAGCATTGATAAATAATCGATAAAAAATTAATAATTCTTTCTTGATAATTTTTATCTCAAATTATTCTATATATATGCGTGAAAATATTTTTTAGTATTATGAAAGGATCAGTGTGCCACGATTTGGATCAAACCGTCCAGCCGTATTCGTGCATGACTTTAAAAGGGTACTGTAATTATAATATTACTGTCATTTAAATAAATTAAGAATAAAAAATAAGTAAATCTGTCTCACAAATAAAAAAAAGTTTTTTTGCTGAAATTATTTAAAAACTTTTTTTGCTGCACTAATTTTCAACGATAATGAAGTAAGTAATTGAGAATGCTAATATCAAAAGTTGATCCAAATTTGTGCTTTGCAATTGTATTGTTAATGTTCATTTTTGATTCCATTATTCATAAGCTGAACAGATTTATATATAACTGAACAAAATGTATTACATTCGATTAATTACACAAACATAATTATACTGTAAAACACTACAAAAATTGTGATATAGTAAAAATTTAGAGAGGCAGTTAATTAGTCTTTAATGTACAGTATTTTTTTGCACTAAATATAAACAACCTAATAATTATTATCCTCTTTCTCTTGCATATTGTGATAATTTTCTGATAGAATTTGACAGCAATAGTGGATATAATATCAAATCGATGTTTTATCAAAGAATTGGATCGGAGTATCGTAGCTGCACCAATTAGTCTCATTGATCTTATTGAAAAAATGGAGGTATTAAATTTAAAATTTTATAAAAATGATTAAAATTATCAAATAATTCCTAGTAATGGAACATAAATTTTGGGAAATATTATTAATATATTCATAATTTCTGAAAATATTGTTTGTAATATGTGTTATTATTATTATTAAGAATATTATTAATATATTCGTAATTTCTTGAATGATTTCTTGGTAAATATTATTAGTATACATATATTTGTTATTATTATACTTAACATACGAAAGTTGTCATGGGATACATTTTTTTATTTCTTACTCTTTGCAGTTTGTCTATTGAAATATCTTTTGTTGATTTTTACTTTGATTAAAATTATGTATTTTCTGATTTGCAGTTTTTTTTTTGAAATAATATTCTATTGCAGAATTTAGTTCTGCTAATATAGCTTTGAAAGCAGTGAATTAAAAGGCTGCATAATTTTCTCAGAAATATTGATAGAAAATATTAATTTTTTATCAAGTATTTATGGATAAATTTATTGGGAATATTAATTTCAGCAAGGGCAGTATATGAATCCAACAGTGATCAGAAAAACATATCGAATAAACGGTCGTATTTTAAATGCGAATATTGACAAATTACAATCACCGATGATCAGTCATCACTGTCAGCATAGAGCAATTTTCACACTCAATGAAGCTTCTAGGTCTATTGAACGACAAAATTTGCATAAACGCAAACGAGGTAAAATAATTGCTTATTTAATAGTCTTTCTAATCAAATATTGGAGAAATTTAATTCAAAAAATAAGATTTCACATTATGATTGTTTATGTCTTATGTAAATATATTTTACATATCTATGTTTCATATTAGGATTGTTTATATTTTATATATTTATGTTATTTATTGGGAATTGTTTACATTTTTTAATAAAACTTTATATTTTTACATGTCTTTAATAATACTTTGAAGTATTTATATTTCTTTAATATGCATATTCAAATAACTTCAATAAACAATTTTGAAAAAATAATTTTCTTATTATTATTAATTACTTTACGGAAGCAAGACATCAAAAATAACTTTTTTATAGTACATTACACAACAGTCTTGTTGATATTTTTTTAAAGTTTTTTCCAGACATTTTAATTCATTTAATAAAATTATTTAAAATTAAGTTTATAATTATTTTTCAAAAAACCATCCTTATAAATTTTTCTGATTTCTTCAACATTTTTTGTTCATAGCATCTAAATGTTATGAAAATTTAATTTTGTGTAGCTTTTTGTAATTATTCATTTACATTCTTCCCTTCCTTATTAAGCTTTTGGCAGAGTATTTATTTATATTTTTATTATTAAGCGTTTTTCTTAAATGTGCTGCTTATTTATTTATAAGTAAAAAAATGCATTTTATAAGCGCAAAAAAGTAATTCTTCTGCTTTCAGCGGTAACTGAACCGTTACAATTTACCGTACTCAGTGGTCATTTGGTTGAAATGGACAAAATTATCTTTCAATAGTAGACGATATGATAATGTACCGGTACAGTATACTTTTTGTGATAAAGATAGTTCTTGATGTAGTTGCTTCTACGATTTAAATAGATTAATTACTGTCTTGTTCAATATTGTTTTATTTTAAACCAAACTTGAATATTACGCAAATATTTTTTGGTATTCTAAATTTACTTGACTTCTAAAAAACAGCCAGAATCATTTCTGCTTAAAGCATTTTCAGGAATTACCGTATTATTTCAAAGTAAAAAAAAATCACTAATGATTTCAATGATTCAAAATTTATAACATTTGACGCAATGAAATAAGGATTAACACTCATTTTAAAATTACTTATTTTGTGTTTATATGCAAATTTTTCTTGGCCCATTTTTTAAACACTCGAAAATTTTTGTAATCCAAATTTTCTAAAAGTTACTATTCTATATTTACTCGCATCTAATCAGTTCACCTGATTAATGTTAATACTTTGCTTATTAAGAGATGCTTGAAATGCTTGTAATTTTATGAATGTAAAACGTATTTCTTAAATCATATTTAACAAAATTCAAAACATGGAAATCAGAATCAAAATATTATTCAGATCAATAGTCTACATCATTAGACAGTTGAAATAGTAAGTAATCAAAAAATTATTACTGAAATTATTTGATGATGTCAGATACTGCATCAACTTCTCTCGTACCCAAATCCAACCATTTTGGAAATTAAGATAAAAACTCAATTAAAGTAATAATATCAGTAAATAATCGAAGATAAAAATAAAATGAGTGACACAATAAAAATCAAACTGAAAATGATCAGTATTGACTAAAAACCATAAATTAATATAATAATCATAAATTCCGTATAATAGTATGTGAAACATTTTTTAACTCAAAATTTCATTTTAATGTTTTTGGTTCAAAGAAGTGAACTTTCCAATGAAATGTAAATAATATTATAAAGTTAACCAGAATTTGTGGACAATAAAGTGATCACGCAAAATTTTTTGTTATTTGCAAAAATAAATACTGTGTAGATAAAACGAGATAGAAATTGGGTTCACATCATTGTTAACGTAAAAATGTACAGTAAAATACAGTTTAAAGACATTGTGAACATTTTTTATTGACACATACTTATTTACTCATGAAATCAAAAAATACTGTACAATAAGGTTTGTAGATATTGGTTACACTATTCGAGTACAATTTTTTTTGTCTAAGTGGTGTAGACTGTATTTAAAATTCGTATATGAAACTTTTGATATTTGCAAAAGTTTGGAAACTTTTACATAAAGTGAGTAATCTATTATATAATGCATTTTGGTATTTGGGGCTATGTTTATTTCAGAAAGTGAAAACTAGTAAATATTAAGTATATATATATATATATTTCCTATGTTTTTGGACAAATAAGCATCACAATTACTTTCATTTTACAAAATTAGTGAGGTGAATTGAGCATTTTGAGCTTATTATTAAAATTAAATAAAATTATTGAAGTGATTCTCCGCTTAATCCAATTATACACAATATGAATTCAGTGCTGTTTGAAGCATCAAAATTTTCAAGCATCAAGTTAAAGAAATAATTTGCAGCTTCTAATACTTTTTTGACTGCTAAAGGAATGAACTTAAAATGTTTTTTTGTAGTATTTAAACTTAATTTACTTTCAAACCACGAAGTAATATCTAACAAAGTATGTTTCTAAATTTATTCAAAATTTTAAAAATTTGAGTATACATAAAAGTGAATAATTACTTGAAAAAAAAACGTAAAAATTTTACGTTTTACCAAAATAACATTTCTAACATATAATTTACTCAATACACGTGTAATAAGTAGATTAATAAGCTGTAAATTCAAGTATTCATTTTCAAATTCAACGATGAAATGTCACACTTATTTTGCTTTGTAATATCATTTGTAATTCAATGAAGTATCACCACGACAAACTTTTTTTTGATTTTAAATTTAACAGTGAAATGCTTCGCTTTTGCATGTTTTAAAAAATGTCTAACAATTTAAATCAAATTACTCAATCACAACTTTAAATAGTTAAATCATGAAAAACTGAATTTAACAGTATTGACTTATTCATTACTTGTATTGGTTAATTTTTTAACTTAAATTCATATTTTTAGATTAGTTCCACTAAAATATAGTTGCTATCTTTTGGTAGAATTTATACGAGTTTACAAGGATTGCATTTTTTGATTGCAATGTCCAGGTATTTCATTTTACATTATAGTGGCCGGTCATTTTACATTACAACTGACTATATTTTAATGTTGGAAAACAGAAACGAAAAGTTATGACACCACTTATGACAGTATACTTTTAAACTTACAGCGAAACGAAATTAAGTTTGTATTCATCGAAAACTGAAAATTTTGTACAATTTTTATAATTCATTCAAGTAGTGTAATGATTTTAAATGCTACGTTGTTTAATTATAAGGTAATAGTTATCGTATTGTATTCTCTTCAGTTTTGATATAATATTTATTTCTGATATTATATTAGAGTCTGAATCAGTTGCAACACAAACTTGCGCTAATTAGTGATTAAGACTAAATCAAAATTTGAGCATAACTGTAAAATTAGGAGTTTAAAATTAATTCACGTTTGATAATTAAAGTATTTTTATTGGAGTTTTTAAAAATATGAAATACAAGAAAATTATTTGAATCTTTTAAAAGAATTATAACTGAAGAAATTTTATCTCTCAAATATATTTCAAGAGATTTGCTGAAAAATTGTTCAACAAGTAAGTTTAAAAATTGTTTTCAAATTGAACTAGTATTCTAAAAATTACACTTATAACATTTGTATTGATTTAATAAACTTTATCTAAAAGTCATTTGAATTTTTTTCATATTTTTTGCAAATTTTTTGGATGATAACTTTCAATCTAAAAATTAATTCTTAATTTCATTTAATTTTTATTCTAAATGAGCAATGAAAGATACCAAAATTGTTTTGATTAATTACTATTTTTTATTAAATCAAATAGTTAAAATTTACGTCTTGACAGATATGATTCCTTGCTTGAATACAAATTTGAATAAATAATAGTGGAGTTTTGATCTAACGTCAGTTTAGTGATAGCTGCTTATTATGTCAAGTTTGCTCTACATTTAAATTTACAAAGAAATTAAGATCAAGATCATATTAATAAAAAATATTTTGTTGAGAAAATTATGCAAAAAATATAATCCAATTAAAATAGTTGGATAACAGCAAAAATTATCACAATTCAATTTTCTTATTCCCAAGTATGCTAAAATATGAAAGTGCTAGTATAATTTAATAATCTTAGATTCATATTAATAACCTCAACCACCAGTTTTAATAATTTTGCAAAGAAGGAGCAATCGAGAGAGACTTCATCTACAAACACATAAAAATATTAATTATTATTCTTCGATTTTTTAATGACCAACTCTTTCAGTTATTACTGGATCATAATAAGTTAATTATGACGATTTGATTTTCATTTCCTTGTTAGTAAATTTAGTATATTACTATCATTGTCCGATTACTTTGCAATAATCTATTATAAGTAGTAACTGTCGTAAAAGAGAAATCAGTTAAGATCGAAAACGGATTTATTTGCTTTTAAATTAACAACTGAATCTATTGATCTCATTCTTTTAAAGGATTTCAGCTTTTTATTGAAGCACAATTTTTTCTAACTGATATGAAAATTATTAAAAAAATATCAGTGACAAAAATAATAGCATATTTACAAAGTTTCTAAACCAACAAGTTGAATATATAAGTGATTTGGATTAAAAAATTTAATATCATGCATGTTTATCTCATCCCTTGAACTAGATTTTTTCACAAGCTTGTTGCATGAACTTTAATGATATTAAAAAAAGGTTAATCAGAAGGTCACAACTTTGCGGAACTTAAAATGATCATGTGTGCTTGTGGTGATGCTTGAAGAGATTCTCAAATTACGTACAGAACCCAAACATTAATTATATTAATTCTCTCCCATCTGACCCCAATTATACTTTTGCAATTGTTATATTGGCTCAGTCAGTTGTATATCTCATCACTGAATAGTTGAAAGTAAAATAATCCAATTGCCTCAGAAATATACATTTGTTTTGTATTACATCAAATATTTGAAAATATAATCAAATAAGTTTGAGGCCTTATTATAATACTACCAAAGTATATGTTGGATTTAAATTTGATCAACTTTGTCCCATCAAAACTACTGAATTTGTTTTTTATTCATATAATTTAAATAGCAAATTTATTGTTTATGTTTAACGTTAATTAAAATTTTTGCACATCAAAAATTTCTCAAAAATTTAGAATTTCTACCACGTATCAACTCAGTACCATTAAATATATTTTATCACTTAATGTCGACTTCTTCAATAAAATAGCTTCAGAGCCATTTAATCAAAAACGAATTTTAGTGATAAACAATCTGAAAAATGTTGATAGAAAAGGTTGAGAAATTAGCTAAAAGGATAACAAAACAACAATATTGCTGGAAAACATGAAAAGTATTAACGATATGCCAAAGCTGATGAGGATTCTCGGGGAAAGCGATGCAAGCATGAAATTACTTTGGGATTTGGGATCAATGCAACACAGGTTTCAAACCAGATATGCAAATTTGATTACGAGATATTTTATATAAAAATTAGTTTTACTTTTAAGCTCGAAATTTCTTATTTTCATTATTTTTGCACATGCTTAATTTTCAGTTCTTAATGTTATTTTAAAGATCTGTCATGAATATTCAAGCATTTTTGGTTTATATTAAACTTTATCAGTATGATGATTGATAACTTATAATTTATATATGCATATTTGTGTAATTGCGCATTACAGAAATATACAAGAATATTTTCATTTATTTGACAAATAAATATCTGAAATATATACGTTACAAATACATATTAAATAGATTGGATTAGAACGATAAATTATTAACGGATTTGCAATCCTTAAATTTGGTAATTCCCAAATGATTTTGGCTTCAATCGTCGATTTGGCTGTAATTTTGCTTTTGGATGACAATTTTTGATTATTATTTTTGTTCTTAATTCATTAATGCATGTAAGAAAATAACAATAAAACAGTTGTAAATGATTAACGACAAGCAGTTATCTTTACATTATCAGTAATCAAGATTATATTTTTCATCCAAACATCTTTATAACTTAAAATTCACCGTTAAAAATCTAAGAAAAAACTTCTGATACTTTGGAATTTTAGTGCTATTTACAAGTTAACTTACAAACATTATTACTTGAAATGGAAATTTTAGCCATTTTGTATGCATAAACTTTGAACTTTTCATAAAAAAGAAGTTAAAATCCTTTATCAAATAGAAAAATATGCGATTGCATAATGTTAAACATATAAATTATATATTTTGCATACTATGACAATGTAAGTTACATATTTTTGTACTCCACACAAAACAGTTATTTATTGTTCGTTGGAAAGTTAGTATTAGTATTTAATATCATTATTAAAGTTAAACATTCTAAGGTTGAACTAATTTATCTGCTGATAACTTTAGAAAGATTTTTGCAAAGGCAAAGTTCTTAGTGTTAGAAATATTAATATTAATCTAAAGATAAAAAATGAGATATGAAAAATCAACAAGTTTTAAAGACATGTCAATCTAAATGTAAATTTGTAGATATAATTTAAAAATCTATCATTTTACTGACATTTATGATTATGGTAATGTCATTACTTAATCTTCGTTTTCTTCAATTTTTTTTTTGCATAATATGTCACAGTTTAGAGCATATAATTAAAGAAAATAAATATGTGTCAAATTCTCAAGAAATGAAGAAAAAGCTAATAGCACAATGGAATTATCATTGAAATATGCAAATTTGCCTCATTCAGCCTAAAATTAATGGTATTTTTTGGATGGTATCAAAATTTGAGAAATCCAACATTTAGAATTAGACTATTTTCTTCAATACTTTCAAGGTCAAGCTTGATAAACTGTCGGAATTTTGCATAAATTTTATCAAAATTTTGACATATTGATGAAACATTGTATTGGGATATATATGTTTTCACGATTTATTAATATTTTTACATTTATTAAAATTTAGAAAAAATTCTGAGCAAATTATTGCTATTTAAATAACAGTAATTTATGAATCAAAGCATTAGCTCGCTCTCTTACAAGGAAACAGTATTGTAAAATATCTGTCATCGAGAGAATTCAGATATTTACAATATTAATTTTTACATACTAAATATCAAAAAAGTAGTCAAAAATAGCATTGCTTACAGAGTTATATTTTTTGAAAATTTATATGTTGAACTGAATTCTGAGTAAGCTTTAATTTTTTTGCATTTTTAAATAATTTTAGACATGAGAATAAAATGAGTCTTAGCAGTTGATATTAAAGGATTTTTACAATTCTGAATAATTATTAAATAAGCTCAAAAAGATTCTGTGGATTTGGAATAGTAAATGCTGGCATTTTAAATTGATAACAACGATATCAGACGACGAATTTTAAGAATAAACAGTGATAAAGAGTGTGATTTTAAAAGATATGCAGAAGCTACCATAAATTTGATAAATTTCAAAAGGAAAGGAATTTCAGAAGAAGATAACATTACTCTGATTCGTCGTGATAACAAGGCTACTTATAATCTAAGCAGTCCTTCTAAAATGATACTTCTGGGAGTGCCAACGTAGAAAAGCAAGTTTATGTAGTTTAATTTGCAGTAGTTTTATAGTGCTATCCAAAATATGGAAATCATAATTGACTTTGGCACTTTGAAGCAAAGTTTGTGCTAATAAATGTGTATTTTTTTAATAAATGTTTAAATTGCAGTGAAGAAAAACTATAATTAAATGCATGAGATTAATTTTTTGTTCAATGTATTGATTGTTATTTAAAATATTATTTTTTAAATTAAATTATCCCAAAATTTTGAGTTAAACTTTCCAGTTAAAAAGTCACAATATTTTGAAAAGTCTTAGCAGCTAAATATATTCTGCGGATTTTCGCAGTTCTGAATAAAAGTTTTTATTATTTTAATGCAGTGAGTAATACTTAAACTTATAAATTTTGTTTCTTATATTTTCTAATTAAATTAAATTGGTTATTTCAATAATTTGACCTACTCAATAATAAGTACTACTCAGTAATCAGAATTTTTTGAACTGTTTCACGATTCTACAGTACTCTGCAAGGACTTCTTTATTATATTGCTTTATTGGAGTTATTATTATTACTATTAGAATATCTTACAGATATACTAATAGTTATCCCATTATAATATGTACAATATGTTTTACCTGAAATGATTCTATCATATATTATTTCTCCTTTGTTAAATTACAATTAATTTCATTTCAAATTACTTTTCCACTCGTTTTTACCTCTTACTTTCATTCATACAAATTTATTCAATTAATGATATCCTTGAAAATTGTCCATCATTAATAATATACCACTTTTAATTTTACTTTCTTCTTCCTCAAAAAGTAATCAAGAGTAAAGCATTACTCAAAAAGGTGTCCTATCACAAATGCCCACCGCATATACACAATAATTTCACCTGCTGTGACACGACGGCAAATGTCAAAGGTCACATAGGTGCAACAAAAACTTCTGATACCATGCTTTTCGAAATTTGATAAACTAATTATTGATTGCAATTAAAGGTAAAAATGAATCAAGTATAAGGATATGATTTTTACTATGCACAACATTCAGTAATAATTACAATGGTGCTGAATGAAGAAAAGTGATGGTCAAGAACAATTGACCTTTCCTCCTCCATCTGTTGCGCATCTTTGCAAGACTGAGTTGTAAAGAGATTTATGGTACTATCAAACAGTTGTTAACTTTTGTCCATAAATCTGTGTTTTCGCGCACTCACATCGTGTTAGCTGAAATTGTAAACATACAAGTATTATTAGCAAAGAGGATTATAAACAGCAGAAATTCATCTAAATAATTGTATTTCATTGTAATTATTTCATTTTGTTGATCTCTTTATCCTTTTCTGCGGTATATATACATTTTTGATACTGTAGCTCAAGGTTGAAGGTCACAGACAATATTATTATAATCTAATGAAGAAGTAATGAGGTGGACCAGGTGCAATATTTACAAATACAGTAATAAAAAATTCATTGATGTTTCTTTGGACAGTTATCATGCACTAAGATGTACTAAATAAAAATTAATCACTTAGTTTAATCCTTTATTTTAATCTTAAATTTTTGACAAATAAAAATCCGTTATTTGTATTAAGATATTTTGAAATTTTTTTGCAAACTATTAAAACAAAACAAAGTTTTATCAAATTTTGCAAACATTTTAAATTTTTTAAATTAGCACAATTTCAAAAAATTTATAATTTTTGAGTGCATATACAGTATTTACAGATTCATTTTTAAATGTTTCTCTGAGCTTTCAATTTTTATAAACTTTGATTTGCATAATTTGTTATGAAGTATTAATATTTCAAGTGATAAAGACTATATAAAAAAGTGATAACTATCAAAATATTCAAAGTTGAAATAAAAATATCACTGATATCAAATAAATATTAAATATTAACAAAAAAGTATAATAAATGGTTGAAATTGTTTGCAGCAAAAATGACCCATCAGAGATCATATTATAATATCATCAACTCGTTTAAAATTAATAAAATAACAAGTGAAGTTAGTAATGATAATGTTATCGTCTTGGAGCAAAATCTAACTTATTATTCAAATATTTATGATATTGTAAGGATAGAAAGCAATGACAAATAATTTGCATGCGATCATCAGCTTATTCATTAGCTTTCTTGTGACTTCTACTTCTCCTTCAAACTTATTTTCGATATCTGTTAACTATGAAAAAAATGCTCTGACTAACAATCCACGTCATATATTATTTTATCCATTTGTCTATTCATAGGTAAAAGTTTGATGACATTAACATATTTCTTGGAAACAAATACTAAAACGATAACAAAGTATGAAGCTGATTACTTCACTTTCAAGCTTTATTAGAAACTTTAAATTGCTTTTATCTATACGTTAATTATAATTTTTTATTACCAATGATATTATCGTTATTATCACATCTTTAGTATTATCATAATCAACGCCATTTTTATTGTTGTTATCATCGCTATTTTGTCACTTTTATACTTCAGTTTCAAAATAATTGATCATGATGCTGACACTAATGACAAAAATTCATATATGAATTTTGCAAATTTATTGTGAATATATAATGATTAAGCATAAAATAATGACAGTCACAAAGATATAATTCATATAAAAATGAAATGATAATAATAATTAGCAAAAGTCTGATTCAAAAAATGATTACTACAGTAGCACGGCTTATATATTATTAATAACAATAGAAGTAAGGAACGATATTACAACAGTTATATCGCTTCTTACTTGTGATAATCATAACTAAAGAATGATATAAGTTAGTTAAAGATAATCTAATTTGTAATCCAAATTAATAATATAGTATTAAAAATGAAGTCAATTGATACTCCCTGAACTGAAATTAATCTTTGAAAAAATTTCACATTCGCAAAAAACTCAGGATGGCCTTTTGAACTATTGATTGATTAGATACTTGCAAAATAATCAGCTTCATACTTAAAACCATTGACAGAAAGCAAAATATAGCTTTAATCACAAATGCAAGCAAAAAAGTGCCAGTAAAAAGTCTCGAAAACGTGCAAGCGGGGCAAATTTACGCTAGATGCGCAGCAATTCCCATGTTTGCCATTAATTTTTGATGATTTTGCGTTGATTGAAGTTAGCTGTTCTCGAGAATTGGTTTCCGAACTGCTCGCATTTCAATGCAATGAATTCATTGCTAAAATTTTTTATCACTCTGTGATTGTGAATTTATTTGAGATCTATTAGTATAAGCTGTAGCTGTACAACACAAATACTTTATTATACATAAAATAAATGCAATAATCGTAATTTGTTTTTTTTACATTGTAATAATTTACTGATTTTATATCGTTTGTTTTTATTTTTTCTTCAAAAAAAATCTTTTTATTCAATTAAAATTTTTGCAGCAATTATTAATACTGTTAATGTTGAGATCACAAGAATCCTACCCTATTAAATAAGCTGAACTCAATAGAATCGTTAGCATTATGATGATTGATGAAGTTGGCTAATCTTATGAATTTTGAGAATCATTTCCAGTACAAGTTAATATGAAGAAGAGGAAATGTTAGTGTAAACAATGCTATCAAAATGAATTGCATAGTTAATAACGTCTAATTATTGGCTGAAGAATATTATTACTTACTTCAAAGTTATAATATAATATACAAAATTTGCATATTTTATATTAGACATTTTTACTCGAATTAAAAAATGATAAGTAATAGGAATAGTATGTATATTTATTACAAATGTTATAATTGATTACTTGAATATTTATTAATTCAAATAATAAAGATAAAGCAGTGAAATTGTTTTTGCTAATAACAATTACTATAGAATAGCTTAAATAAATTTACAAAAATTTGCATAAATTTTTCTTCATAATTTGTTGTTATTTTTGAATCTTTATCTATAAAGCAAATTTAAACATATGTTAATTTTTTAAGCTAAAAATAATCAACAACGTTTGTAACTTATTCATTCACCTAATGTTTAATTAATCCAATCAAAAATTAAAAAAATAGTCATACTAATTTTTTGTGGTCATTTTAATTCTTCACATGGTCAACGGGCATTGTACTAACTGAAAGAAAACAGTTTTGTAGTAATGGACAAAACATTTTCTAAGAATTTTCAAAGTTGTAGCAATCACTAAACAGTCGTTACTGTGTTATCTATTTATCATCTATGCTTCTTAATTAGCAATACAATTCTGAACTAATTTGAGACAATAGTTAGTATTGTGAATAAGATTGGTAGTTTAAGGAAGAATGTGTTGAAGTCTTAGAACTGAAATAAAAACGATTATTTTCAGATATTATTATTTTAGAATTAATTAATAATCAACAAAATTATGCAAGAAAATGATAATTTTATCAGTAAAAAAAATAATAAACAAAAAAAAAGCAAAAATATGTAAATTATTTTTGTGTCACAGTTTGAGGCTATTTTTTGGTACTTTTTCTGAAATAAAAATAAGTCACAGAAAGAGTAAGTAGGAGAATGCCTATGCCATTTAAGGACAAGAAGGCAGTCGAGGAACGCCTACTTTAGCTTGTGTTTCCCATCAAGGTTCATTTTCACATTACTATTCCAGCTTGAAGCATACATGTATATTTTCATTCCTTACCAAATTACTTACTCACTTACGTATTGCCTTCAATTATTCACGTATCTGTTATCACGTGGATAACCTTGTTAGTCAACAAATAGAATTGAATTTGGTCTTAGACTAAATATTCTAGCAAATACTTTGTTTTGATATAAAAATCTAAACTGAATGCAAGTTTTTAATTTTACTACTTAAAATACTTACTAAAAATTAGTACATATTTATTTTTCATACCAATATTATATAATAGAATACATTATGGCAAATAATATTTCACACAATATATTCACTATTAATAATTGTGAATCACATTATAAAGTTAGACCAACCTCTTTTTTCAATTTCAAAGGAATCTAAGCAGAAAATAACAAAATTTGTTATCGTTTTTTGGAGATTTCAGACAATTGCCAAATGTGTGAGAGAGTAAACGTTGAATATGAAAGAAAATTCAACAAATTATTCGGTTGCTAGACTTGTTGGTTCAGATTCTGCACCAACGGGTAGTAATGGTATTAGTGGTTCATCAACTTCATTTACGGAAACATACCGAAAACCTGAAAGTAATTGCACTTTGGAAAGTAACAATAATATTCCCATTACTTTTCCATTCATGAAATTTTCACAACCAGCAGCAGTACATCAAGGTTAGTTTTGATCTAATTTTTTGTTAATACATTGTTTGATCAATAATCACTTATTCAATTTTTGTTATATTTAAAGAATTTACAATTTTATGAATTTTTCGAAGTTAAATTTAACACGTGATTTTTTTTAATCCGTGTTCTATTATACCTTAATAAACACGTAGCCTTGAAAAAAACCTAAAAGTAAACATAAACTTTAATAATAATGCTGCAGCTTTTTATAAGATTTAGAATGCTTCAAAGTTTTGAAACCATTTATTAGCATATAAATCACATTTGTGCAATCAGAACTTTGATATCTATAATATATCAAATTTGTGTGAGATATTCAAGTTGTCCAATTTACGCTAAACTTTATGTGTGAGTAGACTTTCCACGGATTGTTATTAAAATGCTGTGAACTAGTTTTAGTCCTCCTTCATTTTGCTGGCTTATATTAAGTAAAGTAAATTTTAAGATTGAGAAAATAAGTAAAGAGATAGGTTAACAATAACAAATGGCAATAAATTATTCAGAAACAAAATATGCTAGTCAGAGGAGTATAATTTGTTAGATATAAGTTATTTGCAAGCAATATTTGCCCAATCTGTGATGCTAACTTGAAATTGGATACCATTTTTAGTAAGCAATTTTTAGCTGCTTCGCAAATTATTTTTAAATTTATTTGCTGCCTATCTATTCATATTTTATGGTGGCAGATAATTTTGAATATGACTTATTATTGTAATGTATAATTTTTGTAATTTATCATTTTGTAAAAGTTGCTAATATAAACAAAGTATTTGATAGAACAATTAAATAGCTATTTTTAAATGAGAAAATGTTTTTAGCAATAATTCATACTTAGTTTTAAATATAATCTGAAAATGTATAAATCCATGTTCACAGTTGTCATAAATTATCTTGAGTTATTATAAAAAGCGTTATAATGCGCTATATAGAGTAATAATTTTGCAATTTGATGATTTTTCATCAAATACAAAGTTATCTTAAATGATCATTATTTAAGCAACAAAATTAATTTGTTTCAATAATGCAACAAACAAAATACAAAAATATGAAAAAGTCCGAATCCATTTTTTATAATATTAGCTTTTTCATTATCCTAAAAATATACCAATAAATGTTGCAATATATTTATTTCAATACTGAAATATGAAATTAATTGCTTACATAAAATTTGCATATTAATTTGCCTGCGAGAAAAATAGTGCATACGGTAGACTTTCATTGAATGCAAAATGAAGAGAACCAATGGAATTGCAGTGATTTGCTGCAATCAATGCACTGCCGCATGCACTCATGCAATTCTCATTTATTTTGCACATTCTGCCATATTATTAATTGATTATTTCATTTTTGATGGACTTATATTGACTAATATATATTCTACCGCCGAAAAATCAATTAATCAAATCAGTGATTTTAATAATTTACCTGAAAATAATTTCATATTTAATTTAGTATCTGACCATTTCAAAAATAATAATAATAATTGCTTGAGATTTAAAAAAATATAAATACTTTAAGAGATTTTTGTACAGTTCACAAAAGATTACTAGTTGCAAGCAAAATTCCAAAATATATTTGTTACGTGAAATTATTTTGTAGTTTAATTTGTAATTACTAGTAATTTGCTTAACGTTAGTTTGAAATCTAAATACATTTGAAAGAAGATATAAATAAAAGCCGGTAGATGATATAATTTCATTCATTTAATTATTTATTTTAATTGTATTTGAAAATAATAACAAGAGCAAGTAAACATTTTTATCATTTTAATCAAAACAAAGCTGAAGATAAAAAAATTAATTAATTAAAAATAAAAACATTTAAATAAATCACAGTAATTGTTTAAATTCCAAAATAAATTTGTTCATTTTACAAAACAGTATCAAACTAAAATTTTGTTCTAGGAGTTCCCATTGCACAAACGATATCACCAGGTGCATTACCTGTGCGATTATTTCATCCAGCAATAGCGAATAATCACGTTAGCACAGTTACTAACGTGAGTCAATTTGCATGGAATATGCACTTACGTCAAGTAGCGCTTAATTTGATGACTTTGCAAAGGTTACAAGCTGCTAATACTGGAAGAGAGCCAATGGCTATTTTTGAAAAACAACAAATTCATCCTTTAACTTCCGCTTCAAGTGATCGAGAACAAAATTTGCTGTCTTGTCCGAAATGCAACAAACTTTTTATTAATACATTTTTGCTTGAGGTATAATTTTTTTAATTTTCAGTCATTTTATGTTTATTTTCAAATTTATGTCAAAAATTCAGTTCTAAGATACTAGTTTGTATCTTTTTTTAAATTATATTAAAAACTTTGCATGCATTTTTTGATTTATTTTCGTTATACTAATTTTGATTGTATTATTTTAATTACAGAAATTGCTATGATTTCATGAAAATTCATATACAAAACCATAAAATTTTATTATTTCTTTCAATCTTTGATTGAGTGTTTTTTTTTTAATTTATATAATTCAAAATACAAGTTCAAATTTAACAACACAAATACAAAATGCTATGATGTAAAGAAATTTGAAATACTTGTTAATTATGCGCAGATATAGGTTTT
>UYYF01004612.1:23168-50110 GCA_900618365.1 Thelazia callipaeda
TAACAATTCATCTTATTTTTTTAAAAGAATCTGTTTGCATAAAGTTTTGTTCTATTAAAATTTGCACAATTTTAAATTAAAAAATTCATTAAAATTTTCCCAGATTTAATTTATCTTTTAAGAAATAATTTTTTAAATATATGCAACTACAAATTATTATTAATCAAAGACTTGATATTGTATTGAAATTATATCTTTCTGATTAATATTAGCATTTTTTATTTTTAAATCTAAATCAATACTTTTTCGAAAATATACTTACATGATTGAAGTATATAAAGTTTTATATATTACAGAAATCTTTGAACTAGGTCAAATTTTACTTGATTACTTTAGTGATGAAAATCCGTTACTATTATTAATCTTCCATTTGACAAAAGAAATGAGCTTTTAGCTTAATTTGTCGTGACTAAACTAAATCTGGTCCATATGCAGTTATAATTTATCGATATTTTGCTAAAATTATGAATATTTCATTTAAAAATGAATTATCACTGCTCAAAGCATATGTTTTATGAGATTCTGGCAATATAGCAGCATCTGTCTGACCCATCAATTCATGTCTTACAACAGATTCATTCAATCAAATAAAACCATTCAAAGTCTCTTTTCAACACAATGATTGCATTGTTTCAAGCAATCAATCTATTTTCAAACTTTAAAATTGTAATAATAAATATAATAATTTTGAAGTTTGAAGACGAAATAAAATTATTAGATATTAATCGGTAAAAGAATTTCGAATTTATTATATTATTACTTTAATTGCAAAAATCATTTAAAGATATGACAGTGAAACAAATTTCTTTGTGCTTGCAATACTTTTATAGTAAATAATTTAAATTACTAATGATTGCTTTTTAAACTTAATATTTTGCTCAAAATTTCAAATTTTTTCCAGTATTGTTTGAATTAACTCGTTGAAACAAAATACTTCTACAGGTGAAAAGCCTCATAAATGTACGGTATGTGGAAAAGCATTTTCACAGTCATCTAATTTAATTACGCATACACGTAAGCATACTGGTTATAAGCCGTTTTCGTGTGATATTTGCGGGCGAACTTTTCAACGTAAAGTTGATCGTCGAAAACATCGAGAAAGTCATCATTCTGATGAAATACGTGAACATCAAGGCTTGTTTTCTAATCAAATCAGTTAAAGTAGTAATTGATTGATGTGAACTAAATCTTGAAAAATAAAACAGAAATTATCGAAATTTGATTTAGTTTTCAAAGTTTCACGACTTAATGTGCATGTATATCAACTAGATCTATTACTGCAAGTATATGATTTGCAATAAAAAAACTAAAAAATGCTATTTAAAATTATCACAACTTTAAATAATATTTTGATAATATTTTTAATATTTCATCTGAACAGTTCTAAAATTTTTTATCTTTGTGAAAAATTAAATTGTTTTTCCGTTCATTTATAAAAACTTTTTTATTTACTTAATGATAATTTGAATGCATAATTTAATATCGTGATATCATTAAATTATTATTTACTCTATCACATACTTATCAATAATGCTTGGGTAATTTAGTAAATCGAAATAGTATGGATCGATCTATTTCATGTGAATTTCTAAATTTGATGGGCCGTACTTCGTTAGAAATTTTGGACCGTCTCCGATTACCGTCTACTGCAATGCTGGACTCGAAGTCAGGGCGTTTGCCTCTTCCAGCATCTGATGAAGCACTGAATCTTAGTTCAAGATAGAAAATTACACAAAATTTAATTGAATTAATTCATTTCTGCAACTATTTAAATCTCATAAAGCTTTTATGAGTAAAAATTTTGATTGCGGTGAATTTTATAGTTTGAAAGTATGTGCTACTGTAAGACCGGTGTTTGTAGATATGTGCTTTGATTTTACTCAATATTTTTAATATTGGGTTACTGTAAATTTTTTCGATACAAATTGGAACTCAGTTAATGCTAGCTAGCACTTTAATTTATTCTTAATTAAGAGATTGAAGGATTTATTAATTTTTAACGTATCAGGTAGTTTGTGTTCTATTTTTCACACATACAAAATAAGTATTCAGTATGCAAATAAAATAATTTGTGCAAATAAATATTTCTGTCCAAAAAAAATTTAAGCTTTCATCAAACTGATTGCTTAAAGAGCATAATCGTCTAATTAATAATAATTAATAATCGCAATGTTTATTTTACTTTTGAATAAATTGTAGTTAATGGAATTGCTATTCAATTTTTATTGTTTACCTTTCGTAAATGACTTCTATTCCTCTTAACTGTATACTGTATTATTTCCTAAGATTTTTTATTTTAGCATATTTGCGTAAAAGATAAAATGAGAATTTTATTCATTATTTTTTTGAAAATAAAATAGCATTGACTTTTTACAGCGTATCACCAATTAAGTATTACATTAGAGTTCACGTGATCTGTGTCACATCTTTTTCCTACTTAACAGCCTTTTTTTTCACTTTTGCTCTTTGCATTTTTAAGTTGGATTAAGCAACGCACACTAACACGCAAAATTGTTACATAAGGCTGGTTTAAATATGCATTAATAACAGTGCGTGTCTGAAGATATCTTTGCAATATTTCTTAAATTTAACTTTTATTTTCTGTCTTTTTATCTTTACTAATTTTTTAACAACTTTGAATGATTTAAGAAAAAGTGAAAAAATTAGTAGCTATTAAACGGATAGATTTGATTACTAGTCAGTAATCATTAAAGATATGGCTGATCATCATCACAAGGTAACTAACTTATGGTAAATTAAACCTGCTTTTTAACGCTATCTTTGAGTTATCTATAAATATGTTCACTTACTCTAGCATACTTAAATACTTAAAATTACTAATTATATAAGCATTTTTTCACAAATAAACGAATGTCTGGGCAAGGGAATATTGCAGTAATTTATTCAAACAAAATACGAAATGAAAAAGTACGATATTTTCAGACTTGCTTATATCAAATAAATAAAGAACGAGATTTGCGTGGATATTTTGTAAATTGCTCGTAACCTGTCACAGCTTTTCACATTATGCTCATTTAATTAATCCTATAGATTTGTTCTAAATGTCAAATCTTGCTTCTATCACAACTCTTTTTTAGCATCCGTTCTCATCTTCTCGTTTCATATTTAGCAGATTTGCAAATTACTAAAATCGGGATATTTACTTAATAGGGATTACTTACTACTCAATTGAATTACCAAATTAATTTTGTTATTTAAATGAAAGTAGAAGCAGACATTTACATTTACAGCAAAATAAGCCACAACAAATTTTGTTTCAAAATTAATGACTAAAATGTAAAATTACTTGTAATTTGCTTAATACTATAAATTTTTCTAATATTTTTAGTATTCCAATTGAAGATTTGTAACAGGTCATGACCTTTAACCACCTCTGCAGAATTCTATCTTTCATGAAACATTTAGATCTAAACACTAGATGGAATAAATATTAAGATCAAAGCTAGTTTTGATCGTCATTAGAAAAATTTTGTTACTGAAGATTAGTAAAAACCTCAAATATTTCTTCTAGAACATATATTCAGGTAATACCTTACTTTCTTGTCTGTCAAATTTTGTTTTCAACAATTTAAATTTAAATTTTGTAATTGCAGTAAAATAAATCTGTTCTATTTTCACTAAAACTTAGCTGCTAATTTCGTTTGTATACTTCTTTTTGTGAAATTTACACCGAACAAATTTAAAATTAAGTTTAGGTGCTAAATTACAAGCAATCATAAAAATGTCATTTCCAATAAAAATATTAAATTTTCTTTCGCTATTATGCTTATAAATTATCGGAACCAAAACTTTATTGAAGCGGAAAAATCCTAGCAAATAGCCATCCAAAAAAAATCCAACTAGCAATACCATCAACTCATTGCTATTATTACTAGCCCACAAGTTTGGGAAGCAATCAAGTGAATTGCTTTTGCAAAATGAACTACCATCAACCATGCTTCATACTTGCGCTTAATAACTGCAATAATAACAATAATAAGGATATTATCAGTCAATATCCATAATTATGTAAGTAGGAATGAGGTATCTCTAGTGCTGGATATGTATTTGTGAAGATATTCAGAATTACAGTAATTCATTATCTATGCGTACATGAATAAATATTGAAGGTACTTGCTTGCTTAACAAAGTAAACTGAATTCTCTGATTTAGAATATTAAATAAATTAATATTTAATATCTAAACTGATGAAGTTTAGAATTCCCAAACTGCTAATCTTTTTCTTTCTGTTTTGCTATTAAGTGACATTGAATGAACAATGAAAGATTTAGGATTCAAAAAAAAGAAAGAAAGATGACTGAAAGCTGATTAGATTTGCGGAAATTAATCTGAAATAATGAAAATTCCTCAATAGTACAGCATGAAATGCTTAAAAACGTATTGCAACAAAAATAAACCTAAAATTTGCATAATTTTTTATATTATACAGCTTGAATATTTAATAAATTATCTCGTCCAAATTTTTTTTTGCATATTTTAAAATAAAAAATTAGCTAACTTTATCACTTCTGGTTACTTTCATGAAAAATTTTCAAATTTTCAACATATTTGTGGAGGTTTTTTTACTTTTACTGGAAATAGTTTTGTTAAAAAATTATAAAGAAACTAAATTAGTCCAAATTTTGCAGCTTAAAAATACGAAAATCTAATTAGCAATTAGACTAATTTGAAAAAATCATTATCAAAAGTAAGATAATAGATGATTATGATAAACCATTGTTGTTCATATGCAAATTAATATTTGAACTTATAGAATCTAAATTACAAAATAAATTCTCTACATGCATTCTTTTGTGTCTTCCCTTGAGATTTATTCAAATATACGATAACACTATGTTTAGATCAATTAATCGAGCATTTAAGCAAGCATGCAAAGCTTACAACAATTTTACCTCCAAAACTTCTTAATTCTTCGATGTATTTCACTTAAATCTTATCAGTATTACGCGATATTGTACAAATTTTGATCAATTCATCAATTTAAATTTTAAAAAAACTAAGAAAAAGTATTACAAAAGTTAAACGCTATCTAAAAAGCCGTGCTTGAGAAAAAGTTTTGTGAAGTTTTTTTATATTTTCCCTTATATCCTCAACACGAAATTACAAATTCGGTATTATATTTAAAGAATTTTGTTAAGAAGCAAATACTTTCAATGCTTATTCATTAATTTATTAATTTGGAAATTTTGCTAATAATTATTAATTTCGAGAAATTTTCTCAAGTTTCATTTTCATCAATTTCATATTATAATTGTCAATTTTTTTGTAAAATTGAAGGTATTAAAATTAATGCTAAGATTAATTTATTTGTAATATTTGCAATCATTGAAATTCATTTATTCCTACTGAGTCAAGTCAAGAATGAATTTTAAAATGAATTAATGAATAGACAAAAACAGAATATGATTTGTTATTTGATGGATTTTGTGTTGAAAATCCATCTTTCTGACGACAATCAGAAAGAGAGATATGTTTTGCGGGGATATTTCTCGAAGTAATCCCGAGAGATTTGGCTGAATCAATCAGCTTTTGCCTTCAACTCAAATTCAATCCAATCTCCGGTCTGGCCTTTTCTTCCAACTAAGCAGTAATACCTATACATCTTGTACATAACGAGCAAAACTTGCTATTTTTGCTTTAATTCATCAAAAGGGACGCTGCAATTTTTTAAAGCATCCTACACACCAAAAATTTATCCTAATCAGTTTTCATTCTCTATAAATTATAGGTTCACTGACCTTTTGACCTTTACATCTTAATATTTTAAGCATGCGTCTTTAGTTGACTTTTTTGAAACACAAAAGTTTAAAAACCAAAATTTTTCTACAAAAAAATAAAATGCTTTGCGATTTTGACTTTTTTATCTCAATTTTTCTAAGAAAAATTCAAAATTTCAACTTTTTTCCGGAATATACTGAAAAATCCGGCAAGAAATGTCTGAAATCGACTCTAAATATGAAAATAAAATTAAAAAATAAATAGTTTATTCACATTAAAATGGAATAAATAAAATTGAGAGCAACGATTAAGACTGGACAAAGGCAATCATGTCTATTTGACCTATTTGTTTGGATAAAATTCGCAACAGATGCTCGTGGCCTTTGGAAACACACAGAACTTCCATTATTTATCATTATTTTTATTTCCAGGTGGAAAACAACTTTATTTTTATTTTGTAGTATTAATTTTATGTGGTATGAAGTATGCATGTCGTAGAGTTAATTTCTTCAGCTTGCTCAGTAATTTTTAAAAAATTCAAAAATTTATCTTTTTTTAAGAATTCGTTTTTCTTTTTTAATATGTACAAAAATAAATTTATATCCAAATTTTAACATTTTTTATTGGAAGCAAAAATCTTGCATATTTTAATTAGCAGTACAAGAAATTTTAATTAAACTGATTGATGTCAAAAAGAAGATATCAAAAATGCAATACACAAGTAAAGTAATTTGCATAGCATATACAGGTAATTATATAAATATTTGTGAGTTCTGCGGTGAATTAATTAATAATGTGCGCATTACTCTTTAGAATAATTATAAGTAAATAAGTTTCAATTCTCACAAATCATTTTTTAGTACTTAATTCTCAATTAACTTTAATTATTAATAATCAACACAAAGCGTATTTCTGCATATTCTTATGCAAAATCTTAGAATCATTAAAAAAATCAGTTCAAAAATTCAACACCTTTAATAGAAAAATAACTTTGAACTGTTCCAAATTGCAAATTCAACTTTTACAAAAATAAAATCTCTCCCATGCTTACAAGTTAAAATTACTAAAAACTGAATTACTGATGTATTTAATAATTTTTCAAAGAAACTGAACAATCATTATTATTTTTTAACTAAACAGCAAATTTTTGAGCAGTTTAAATTTCAAAAATTATTTTTGAATTTTTCAGCAAAAGTTCTTCAAATTCATTTTAAAAGTTTACTGTTTACTTATTTGTAATTTTTGTTCAAACTTTTGCATAATTAAGTTTTTATCCTTTTTAATTACATTTGTTTAATTTCTGATTTAGCTGATTCTTTTCGATTTCATCGTCAAAATTCGATAGATAACTAATTTCAATCTTGTTGACATTTAATAAAAGCTATTTATATTAGATGTAATTTAATTTCGTTTGTTATCGAGAATAGACTGACTACTTTTAGATGATAATGTTGCAAACATTTAATCCAAAGTACTTGCTGAAAAGTTCGTACAAAGGTCATACAATAATCGTAAAAAGTTTTAATCCATAAATATATAGCTCATTCTTTTCATAATTTATTTAATTATCTCATTTATTGAAAATAATTCTATTACTTATAAACATCTCCATATTTAAGTGAAAGATGAGATACGGTAAAGTTAACAAATGCGTCATTCCCGTCATTAATACAGTTTCTTTGTTATAAATACTAAACATGATTGATGTATAAATTTGATTTTAACTATTGAGGAAGAAAAAGTGTTCAGGTAATACTACAAAAAACGATAATATTACTTTACTGACCGATATTTTTGGTTAATTTTTTCTTAGGATTGAGATATGAATATAAATGATTACACAACTACGGTATTTAAAGCATTGATATAATTTGGTAAGCAATGCTGGCTGATACCATATACAAAATTAATATAAAAAATCGATCTGAACATTCAAGAAGTCAAAGGTAAAGCTCGGAAAGTAAAATTTAATAGTGAAATCAAATATTATGCTGCGTTGATTGTACAAACGGATGGTAACAATGTAACAGGAAGCTTTTAAAATGTATATGTATTTAATGATAGATTAATCACTATTTTTTAACAAAATAGCAAGTATTGAGCATTGAAGTCAATTACTTGATGTTTTTTTATCTCACGTAATATTTTTTTTTACGTCACCTAAATCAGCATGTAACAACTTTCACTTTCAACTACGCAAAATAAAACAAAACTTTGTAAACGATTTTTTATCCGAGATAACACATTTATTAGGACTAATCGGTTTGGAATGCAGTGTAAAGATAAAATTTACCGAATTAATCGTTGTTTGTTAGGGTTTAACCTGCAAATAATTAATTAGATAACATTACTGTGACTTTTTACGTCAATTAGTATAAGCAAACAAGAGAATTGTATTAATATAACTTTCATTACTTTTAATACAAACAAAATATTTGAAAGAAATATCTTAGCTGCTTTGTTTACGTGAAATCTGACGTGTGATATATTATCTTTTATCTATTTTAAGGACAGAAATTTGTGATAATAAGAAAAAATGGCAAAAATAAAACCCGTACATGAAAATTAAGAAATTATCAGTAGACAAAACTGATTTGGAAATTAACAGTAATTGAATCAAAAATGTTAAACATATTTTGAGTCTGTGAAATAAATGGAATTTTCTACTTCTGAACGTAATTAGATTATACAATTTACTGAATTAACACTTACAAAATTTCATTTTTTAATTCCACAAGATTTTCAAATTTATTCTTTTTGATTTTTTATGTTCGATTCGAACTCATTTCTTCTGCTGCAAAAGTTCTATCTGTTGCTGATATCTCTTCAAGTGATATTGTAGCATTTTTCGATCTTTTATTTTTTTTAGCTTTTGAACTTCTCGATGTTGTTCGTGAATTTGATTGAGAACTTCTGAGAGGATTAAATTTTTTGTCTCTTTTGGATACTTGTTGATCTGATCTAACTTTGGAATTAATTTGAGGCATTTTTCCATTTCCTTGTTGTATTTTCCGATTTTTCCAACTTCTTGATGACTTTTCTGCCAGGTTATTTTTAATCTTAGCAGATTTACTTGAATAAGATAAATGATTTGAATTTCTTCTGCTTTTTTGGTTTGATCCATTTGATGAAATTATAGATTGATCATTTGGTTGATTGTTTTTAATCAACTTTGTTTTTGTATTACTTCTTATTTTTGCTTTCTTTTTGCTATTTGACTGAAATGAAGAAGTTAAAATTTTACGATTTGATGCTTCTTTTTTGCCATCTGAAGATCGTTTCTTTAATTTCTCTGCTTGTAAACTAGAATTTGACTTAGTACTTGAACTTGAACCTTCACTTCTTGAAGCTTGCAATGGTTGATTGTTTGCTAATTTTTTTTGTCTACTTTTCATTTTACGTTTATTTCTGGAAGCTTTATGCTTGTCATGACGTTTTTTTTCAGAATCCAATCGAAGAGATATTGCTTTGTTAAGATTCTCTTCCAATGACCTTTCATTAGTGTTTTTTTTACCATTCTTCACAAGGTTTCCTTCACTTTTTTGATCCAGAAGATGCGAAGTACTTGCATGCTTTGAAACTCTTTCACTTGGCACTGTCATTTCTGTTTTTAATGCCTTTTCACTTTTTAGGATATTTGAATTATAATCAGGTATAGCAGAATCCTTGCCTACCTCATTTAATAAATGGCGCTTGCTTCGATCATGCACTCGTCCACTTCTGTGCCTCAAACGTTTTCTACGTGATTTTCGATTTCTGCGTGAGTTTGATTCATGTATGCTATCAGATTCTTTTAAAAATCCATTCAATGATTGTTTTCTATCACGTTCAGAACTTTCACTTGACCTATTCGAGCTGCTCAACGTAGCCGATTGTTCTATGCTTAAAATTTTATTTATTAAGCATTTATTTTCTAGATTTGAATTGCTTTAATAAATATTTCACTCAATTAAAATTATTTTTTATTCAAAGAAAATATTGCTCATTAAAAATTCAGCAAGAGATAAATTTTGCAATTTGTCTACAATAAAATTATGACGTCGTTATACTTTTAAGATTCAGGATGATGCATATAACACTGCACAATATATTTAGAAAATAAAAATATAAAGTATTTAAAATTGTTACAGTAAATTTGTACCTGCCTTCATCATAATTAGATGTTGATGATACATTTGAAGCTTTTGATGATGATTTTTTTGAATTCTGAAGTTAAAAATCCTTCCATTAAAAGTAGATTTAAACTCCATTTTTGATAAAAACATTCAATAATTAATGCAATCAAATAGCATTCTTAATTTTCAGTACTATTTCAAATTATTATTATGCAAAATTCAGTTATCCAATAACCATTTCTTGCAATCGCTGTTGTAAATCATCTTCAATCAAATTCATCGCAGACATAGAATTTTTTCGATGCTTCTTTTCTTGTTTAGAAGATCTATTAAAGTTTCCATCACGAGCTGTTGAAATAGATTCTTGCGATCTTAACAGTCTAATTATTTGATCTGATTTGAAAATAACAAACGGTATAAGACAAAAACAAGTTTTTTACTAATAATATATTAATTATTTGAGTTTTGGTTGACCATCATTATCATCATCATCATCATCGTCATCATCGTCATCATCATCATCATCGTCATCATCATCATTTTTTAAAAATTTGAATGAAGATTTAACAAAAAGATATTGGTAATGTGTTAATTTTATTTATTACAAACTATATTTATTCTAATTTTCTAGAAAAAACAATTATGCTTTTCAAGTAAGCGAAATTTATCAGAAAACTTTTATGACCTTTCCTCTGAACTTATCTCTCCAATTGGTTGTGTTGCTTGCTCTTGTACTTCACTCGTTTGTTGTCGAACTTCTAAGTTAAACTAATGTACTCAAATAAATTTTAAACTTTATTTGAAATATTAATCTTGAAACTAAAACAAAATGATATAATCCAATTGCATAAAATTAATTTCATTGCATTATTTTTGTTTTGAATTAGAATTAAGCTTAATTTTGTACTAAAGGTTATTGGATAAATGAATTTCGCATGAAGTTTCATAAAATTCATATCATAAAACTTAACTGAAATTAAGCGTACGTCGGAAAAATTAGCTTTGACAAAATTCATATCATAAACTTAATTGAAATTAAGCTTACGTCGGCAAAATTAGCTTTCACAAAATTCATATCATAAACTTAATTCATATTATAAAACTAAAACTCTTTTTAATACGAAATTAAGCTTACGTCGGCGTAATTCTAATTCACGTTGCATTTGTTGCTTTCTTCGTGTTCTTGCACAATGAAGTAGTCGAGAAGATCGTTTTTCTTTCATTGAATGACTTTTTACCAAATCATAAAAAATATAATTTTTTATGCAAGAAAAAATCAAATCATCGTAAAAAGTTTTTATAATAAAAATTACTTCTATTCCTGTCACTGAATCTTCTCTAGATGAAACTGTTCTATCACTTCTGAAAGCAGCTTCGTATTAGTATTCATAATGCAAGATTCAGTAAAGATGCACCACACACGAGTTACAACAAAACTTTACTGTAAATTTTGCATTTATTAAAAAATTTACTTATCTCAAACTAATATCTTTTTTAGCAAATTACTATCTAAATAAAATCTTTCAAACATTTTTTCACAAAAATTTCAACAAAATTTTTTATTTGCAGCTTACATCAAAAAAATAATAATTTATCTTTTGAAAATAATTTATCTTTTTCTTTTTTCAAAAAACTCAAAAAGAATTCGCTCTACTTTCTTGCTAAATTTTTATTACTTATATTTTCAACTAAGTATGTTAGTTTCTAAATCTGAACTTTAAGACATGAAAGTATTAAAAACTAAATTTTGGTCTTCAAGTTGAATTAATTGTTTAACCAGTAAGACTAATAGATCATAATTTTTGTAAGCAATAAATATTTTGTTAGTATCCTTATTTTATGCCATCACTATTGTGTATAGCAATAATTTATAAGGCAAAACAATATGATAATTTAAGCAATTATCACATAATAATAAAAAATAAAAAGTAATTATTATAATCTGACGAAGGATTAACCTCGTGGAACGTCTATGTTTTCGGTTTTTCATTCTTTTACTGCTTCCTAAAAATATTTGCTTAATCTTTTTGTATTTGGATAATTTTTCAAGAATTCAGAATGTAAAATTATGATAATTATTAGTAAATCTTACTTTCAGATAATTCTTGCGTTTTTTCACTTCGCAAACTTTCTAAAACAACAAAGTTTACTTCAAAGCAATTAATTTTTGTAAGCATTTGCTACAATTCTGATTTTATAAGATATTTAATTAATATAACGTAAACTTATATTCCTTCTTTAACTTCAGATATTTTTACAACTCACAAATATATTCACAAATTTCAACTTGTTGCTGTGTAACTTTCTTTGTTGATGTTAATTGTTTTACATAATTTTATTTTTAGACTAAAATCATTTGTATTAAAGCTTGGATTTGCCCACCAAGTTCTTTTTTTCTTCTTGTCCTTGGACTTACTGATAGCTCACGCAATTTATCGTGAAAAGATAAAGGCTTAACTTGATATTGCTTTTTGCTTTGCTAAAATATTTTCTTTAAGTCAAGTTTGTATTTAAACTTTTGTAATTTTTTGATTAAAAAATTCAAGCAAAATTTTTTTGATTAATATTTAAGGCATAAATATTAAATAATTGATGGAGTTGATGACAAAGTTATATTATACAAAAAATTATCTTTGCCAAACTTTTGGTTGATTTTTGTAATATTATCTGAATTGAAATTTTATTTGTTCAATTTACATATAAGAAATAGTCTTTAGTGTTTTTGCACAAATATTTTTATCAGCAAACTTTATCAGTTTAAAACTTTTAGAGTAAACAGCTACAAATGTCAGTAAAGCTTTTCAAAAGTGATATGAAAGAAAATTTTTTTTTCTATCATTAATATTCATTGTATGAGAAGAAGAATTTTTCACTTTTAAGTTTAATTTTTTAATTAAAAAATTCAGAAAATTGATTCAATTAACAAAATCGATTTCTGTTTATGCTTTAATTGATTTAAGTTTTAAGTTTAATTTTTTAATTATTACTAGAGACTATATTATTAAAAGTGTTAAGACTTGCATGAACTGGCAAAGCTCGATCGTTATGACTGCGCTTACTAAGATTGTTACCATTATGATGATGTTTTGCTCTGCTACTGATCTTATCAATTTGATGATTGGGTTTATCATCTTGATGATAAGCCTTACAACCTTGAATATCAGTCTTGTAGTTTTGCCTATTATCTCCATCATCACTTTCCCTGAATTTCTTACGCAGCATTTCTCGAATGTTTTGGGCATCCAAACTTTTTACATTTTGAGGCTCAGGCGTTGCATATTTATACTGTAATACCTTTGTTAACAAACTACACAGAAACTTTTAATTTTTAAAAATTTGGCAAAAAAAAAAACAATTTTTCACAAAGCAACTTAAAAATTTTCAAATTTAACATCAAATTGGATGCTTTTACCGCTTTACGAGATTGTTCACTTCTATTTCGTTTTTCACGTTCATCTGCATATAATGCGTCAAACATGCAAAAAAAAAGTGCAATATAAGTTTGCAGTATTTTCATGATTTACAAATAGAATTGCAGTAAACTTTTATTGTTTTTGTCATTCAAAAAAAAAAATTTTGTTATTTTGCAAACTTTGAAATAAAGTTTTAATTCATTTTGTAATAACCATAGCGTGGTAGTTTTTTTTTTAATTCTATCACTAAGAAATTATGAAAAGTCAAAATTTAAAAAAAAATGTTGTACAAAAATAATTGCCGCTAAATTTATATATATTATTCATAGCCGTATTTTGTGTAGACGTAATTTATAAATTTTATTTATAAGCATAATGAGTATAATTAATTTTTTCAATCTGAAATTAGTCTGGTCTATAAATATTTGAAAAATCCATGATATCGTGTCAAGATTTTTTTCTTTCTATATTTGTGAACAAATACAATTCAAAAATTTTTGCAAAAAGTTTACACGTTGATGCTTTTACGTAAATATGAGTGAATGAAATGAAAATAATACTTACTCTTCGCCTCTTCCCGGTTCAAGACCTAAATAAACTAATAGAATTATGTAAATTTGAACAATAGAAAATCTGTTCATTAAATTAAATTTAATTTAATTTAATCTGTAAGCTAAAAATAATTTCGTATGAGAGAATGAGGAAAAAAATGCGTTCAAAATTAGTAATTATAAAGCGTTACTTACTTTACTAAGATAAAGTTATCTTTTTTCATTTATTAAATAATAACAAAGCAAAAATACTTATTTTTTGAGTATTTTTTCATTTCAGGCATTTTGCTTATATAAGTTTTTACTTAAATTTTTTTCAATTTTTTAAAGACTTGTTAAAAAAATTAGCAATTTTACAAATCTTTGAATGTTTGATATGTGATGACTTTTGAAGTTTAAAATAAATTATGAATGATATATGCTGCAAAATCGAACCTTCTTGTTCACGTAAACGACGCAATTTTTCTAAACGAGCCATTCGTTCTCGATGTGTGTCTGATTCCGAAAGTTCTCTTTTACGAATTCCACTTTTACACATCCAAAGAACTACTATTGATATGAACCAACACAGTAATATCGAAACAAATCCTATTTAGAATGTATTTATTTTGTTTGACAATTTCTTCCAGACAATTTTTTAAATCTCAAAAAAATTTTCTAGATTTGGAATCAAAAAATGTATTGATTCTATTGCTAAAAACTAAATTTATGAAGAACACATTCTGTTGACATGAATTAATTGGATTAATTCGAATGATTGAATTTTAAGAAATTTCAAGAAAAACCGTTTTTTTAATTTTAAGCTTCTAATATTTATCTCATCTTGAGATCAGCTTTATATTTTCAAATTTTGAAGTAAACATTTTTGCAAGAACTAAGTATTAAGTGTGTTCAAATTGGATTTTACAGAATTGATATTACTTGTAATTATTATTATCTGGGACATTTTTAATTTATATATTTATAAGATATTATATTGCTTAAAATCCTTCTAATTCTTGATCTTGATCTTGATCTTGATCTCTTCTTGAGTACTGTGTTATAAATTTGAGTTTGTCGAATCCAAAAATAGCTCTTAATAAATCAATAGTTGTAATAATCAATGATTATTAATGTCGGAAATCGAAACCATAATATCAATCATCTACAAGAATCATCCAAACTTAATTTCTAACCCATCCATCCAACATTTTCCATATTAAAATTTAGGCACATTAAACATCCGCAAAAAATGAAGATATAAAATAAATCAGTGTTCCGAATTATTCCTTCTTATATATGGTAGGATATGCAAATTTTAGCATTACATAAATGTATTTATATAATTCCGATTTTTGTGGTATTGAACATCACTCTATGCTAATTTTGATACAATTTTTATAGAAATAAATACAACATGTGAATTATTTGCAATTTCTTATTTCAAAGTAAAAACTTAAACATTAAAAAGAACTTATTTCAAATAAGATGTGAAGTAATACCTTTTGTCATACGAAAAATATGCAAATTCATTTGCAAAAACTAATTAACATTGTAATTAATTATATTTTAATTTGTTTTTTTCATTTTCAGATAAAGTGATAATAACAGATCACAAATTTATCTTAGTAAAGAAGAAGATAAATTGCATGAAATATAATGATAATAAACAACGATAAACAAATTGATATAAAGTTATTCATTAATATCGATGTATGTATTATATATTCTTATCTGAAGAATATATCAAACAAAGTCTGTAACATATCGCTAGATCTAAGTAAGAGATATTCTTGATGAATAGTCTCTCTACATTTATATATACATACAATAGTTATTAACAAAAATAGGATTTTTTCAAGCGTAGTAAAAATATAGTAAAAACTAAATACACATTTTATGTAAGAATTAAAGAACGATAATACTTGACACTGTAATTAATTTAGGTTCTAATTAACACCGAAAGTAATTCTAATTCCAATTAACACTACAATCCTATTCAAATTCAATCAGAAAACTTTTTTGATTTTTGGATATTATATGAAAAGTACTTTATATTTGCTCAAAAATTGAAAAAAAATTCTGAAAAATTAAATTTTATAATTCAACTTTTGACAATTGTAAATCAATGAAAGCAGCAACATCTCGCAAAATATCCAATTTTCTACGGCTAATTGGCATGTTCAGAATTCCATGATAAGCTTTCTGGTAATGCTTCCAATGCACAGAAACGTTAAATGATTTCAGATGCTTTGCGTAGAGTACTGCTTCATCTCGCAAGATGTCATATTCAGTTGTAACAATCATTGTTGGACTGAGACCTTCTAACTTTGTTGCCATAATTGGTGCTAGATTAGGATCATTTACGTACTTTTCCATTGCTTCACATAACTAAAAAGTAAATAATATTTTGAAAATAACATTCGAGCAAAAAAAATGCACTAAAGACATAGTCTTTAATATTTTATTATTTATATTTAGTGACTTAGATTGCTAATCTATGCACTCATATAAAAATTAATTAATTAGTAAAGTAAAAACTTATATCTTTTTGAAACAACGATGTTTAAGATGCTTTTTAAATTTGCATATATTTTTTCATTTCACAAAACATATATTTGTTTTTGTGATAACATAAAAGGATAGTATACAAAGCATACAATATTTTATTAATTTATGGATGGATTAATTTTCACTTAACTGCAAAGGTTAACATTAAAATGATATAATTAATTTTGACGTAATGATTTTTTGATTGTAACAATCATTTCTGTTGATCAATCTTGGCACAGATTGACTTCATTTGTTTTTGACGTTTAAGGACGTTCTAATTATTTTTTGTATGTGTGCGCGTTTTTTTTTTTTACTTTTTATTCCTAATATCTACAGAAATTGTAATTTTCATTCACTAAAATGTAATAAATTTGTTACTTACATAGTCATCTTCTGATTCTGGCAAAGACTTCTTATCACTATCACTAATAAAATCAGTTGGTAACAAATTATGTCCAATTTTTGACTGGATCTCTTCATTTAACTTGCTGCTCCTGTAAAGTTATTTGATCTTGTAATTGATTGATTTGATATATTTTCAACATTTAAGTTCAAATTTGATTTTCAAAGTTTCAAAAATATCTTTTTTTTCTAAATTTATGCAAATTTGAGATAATTAAACCTTCGAATATGCTGATTTCTAAGCATTTTATGTATATTATTTCTAGTGGCCGGTATTCCTAAATACAGAAGATACCATTCTACCATAACTCGTGGACAGAGGAACATACAACCAGGAAAATATTTGTAATATTTTTGATAACTTGGCGATTGAAAATCAAATGGATGAATTACTGGATAAATCAGAATCTGGCACTAAAACCAAACTGTTTTTATCGATCAATTGGCAATCAACAAAAATTGATCAAAATGATTGAATTTTAATTATTTTGAAATGAATTTGTGCTACAATCGCATAATTTATAATTTATACGGTTTCATATTTCATATTAAATTAAATTGATAAAGTGTTAATTTAGAATATACAATAAATACTAATTAAAGTCAATCAATTATTTATAAAAAGATAGTACTGAATAAATTGTTTAATTATAAAGTAAAGAGAGAAATTTTAAACGACTAAACAAAAAATAACGCTTACTTTACGATATAAATTTGAAGTTTGTTTTTAATTTAAGCGCACTAAAATTTTCAGTCATTAATTTTTTCAACAAAGATTATTTAATATAATTTTTATATCAAAATTTTTATTTTTTAACTAATAAATTTTATAATTTGAACAATAATATTTGTAAATATATATATGTCATAAAAATAAAATATACTAATTAGAGTATAATTTTGATGCAGGCTGATAATTTTGGATTAATGTGAGTAAAAAATTATTTCACTTTTTTTTTCAACTTACCAATGGCTGTGGAAAGTTTTTCCTTAATTGGCGCTGCGCAATTACAGTTGCTAAATTACCACCTGCGCTATCACCCATTACAATAATTTGATTTCTGTCAATACCATATCTTTTGTAATCTATCATAACAATCTCTTGATAAACTGCTTCACAGTCATGAATTGGAATTGGATAGTGATATTCGGGAGAACGGCGGTAATCCACCGAAATTACAAGTATTCCAAGACGCCGAATGAAGTAAAACATTAGGACATCATAATTAACTGCAAAATTTATTTGTATTATTGATAATTTACAAATTTTAGTTTGCAATCGAAATTAATTAAATTTCAAAATAATTATATGTATTAAAAATGATTATTTGAAATAATCATTTTCATTACATATCATTATTAAATGCGCCAAATCTATCTAGCAATATTTAATTTTACAATATATGTGAGCTTTGTTAAATCACCATATCTTTCTGTAATAATATGCTATTTTAAAATGCATATTTAAATATGAAGGTATTATTAGCATATTACATGGCCTAAGAGTTGCCCATCCTCCTCCATGGAAATATAATATCAAAGCATTTGAACGTCGTTTTTTAGGATAATAAACTCGAACTCTAACATTGTTGATAAATTCAGTACGAATAGTTAACGAGTTGGGACGGTAAAGGTAAAATATACTTGGTAGACAGTAAAGTAATCTCGTTAAGGAGTTTCTCCAAATAGGTCCAAAAATGAAATACACAATTTCCCCCTGAAATCAAGTTTTTCAGTTATTTCATTTTTATAAATTTTTTTCATCACTAGTTATATAATAATTTTACCTAAACTAAATTGATTTTTTCATGAAAAATTCTGATGCATAATAAAAACTTATAATTACAAATTGATATAACAAAGGATTATAAGATTTATTCATTGATATTTGATAATTTTTGAGATATTTTGTTTATATGATCATAACCGAATATCATTGGATTTATATTAGCAAAGTCTAATTAAAATTAATAATTTTTCTAAGTTAATTGTTCTCAAAACAAAATTGATACTTTTAAAATAAATTACTGAAGTATTTAAAACTTTTTAGGATTCATTTAATTGCAAAAGAACGCAAAGTTAATATGTTCAAAGATAATTCAAATAACTCGCGCAGCAAAAAATTTTTGAAAATAAAGTTCTCGAAAAATGAAACTTACTATGATTTCTCGGCCTAATCGAAGTAAGGCATCAAAAATAATTAATTGTAATCGATCAGCTATATCATTTGGGTATGAAAAGAATAAAGCGGAAAATATAATAAAGGATATAATAACTATGTGAAAAGTTGCTGCAAATGTAAGCAAAGCAAGCAGTATGGTCCATTGAATTGTGTGTTCTTCAGAAATAGCTCTCTAAAAAGTCAATTTTAATTATAATTTTACTTTTATAATTATAGTTTAATTTAAGTACATGATGTTTTTTGAGTAATCTAACGTGATACCTAATTAAAATTAATAAATTATCACTTAAAAAACTTTACTTCCTTTGCTACCTGAAAATCTGATTAATTTAGCACACAATCAATCGTTTAAAGTTGGTTTAATAAATAAATAATCAAATTTTAATACCAAATAAAATTTCAATTTTTATTTATAATTTAGAAATACATTCAGCTTCATATTGAACTCAACCAATCCATTTTATGCTAATCTAATCGCATTATTAATCCAACACAAATACTTTCTAACTCAATTAAAGTAATGCATTAAATGCAGGGTAATTTTTGAAAATTTCTTTTCTCTGTTAATTTAATTAATCATTTTCCAATACAAAATTTCGGTTTTTTCAACATTACTAAACGTTTAATACAAAATAAATTTATTAAGTTTGATATGAAAGTAAATATTTTCATGAGCGAATTGCAAGTGTTTTATTTTATTTTGGCGACAAAAAGTTGTTCTATTTCGAAGGAAAAAAATAACATAATAACGTAGTTATTAACGATTATCATTTGTGCTCTAAAATAACCAGTTTTTTAATAAATAAATGAAATTAAAGTTACTTTCATCCATATAATTTGCTAAATTAATGCTAAAACTAACAGTTAATTGTTTTTAAACAGTTAAAAAACAAATTAGTCATCATAACTTAAATGAAATAAAATTATAATTTCATATTATTAGTCTAAGATTTTTTTGTTCAAAGCTAACTGCGCAAAATGAAATGAATCTTTTCAATTTCTCTAAGCTTTTGCTTTCATTTTCAGCACTATAATTTCTGTAAATTTATCATTTTTAGTATAAATAACCTCCAAAAGTGTACCGAACTTTACACCTAAACTTTCACTACTAATTGTATTACTAATTTATTAGTTTTAATCCTACATAAGCCCGCATTTTCTAGCAGTTAATTTTTGATTAAGTCTTTATCTTTTCTTTTATTATTGTAAAATATTATCAAAAATTAATCATTTTCCAATCAATAATTTTTTAGTTAATTTTGATTTAGTAAATTTTTAATAAATAATTCTGTCTGTTCGAGAAAAATAAAACAGTTCATTTATGAAACGTTTAATATTTAACAAGTTTGATATTTGATATTAATACTTAATTATATTTGTAAAAAAATGTGGTACTAATTGTAAAATTTTCTATCTTTAAATCAATTTGGTGAAAAATTCGTCTGAAGTAATTTGTATTGTAGATTTTTTTCAAAACTAAAGCAATGGTCAATAATTTCAAGTTTTTGAATTCAATTATAAATAATGAATTAAAATGTATATATCAAGTCATGTGAGAAGTTTGCATTTAAACTGTTAATGAACTTTAAACTGTTAACTGTTAATGAACTATTATGAAGTAAGACACTTTTACATTCTCACTTTCAAATTCCGTCATGTCAGGTCAGATCATATTGTATGATGGCATTAAATTTGTCGTACAATGAATTGAACTGCAAATATTAGTTTGCAGTTTGCATTTGTAAAGTTTTCATCTTTCACTTGAGATGTATATTTCTGTATCTGTATATTATTTCCGAAATGTATCATTTGTGATTTATGGGTTAGAAAGGTTGCTGATTGATTACTAAACAGGATACTACTTTAATTCTTTTGTTTTAAATTTGATAAAAAGTAAAACAGTTTTAAAATTATGAATTCTATCTAATCTTGTCAAGTCAATAAATTTTTACAAGTGAAATGTGACATAAATAGTTCAAGAAGATTAAGTAAATGATAAAGAACCTGCTGTTGATTGATATTTGTCATTTCATGCATATTTATGCCATTTCCAAATAAGGCACTAATATTATATATAGCAAATATTAAAAGTATTAAATTATTTGTTATAGAAAGAAATCAAAGTGTCAGATTTTGGAAAATCAGTTTTCGATTATTCAATTTCAATATTTAATTTATGCAAGTTTAAATTTTCATATTTAAAATGCTTATCATATTCTTTCAGTAAATTCAACTCGAACGTTATCTACATATCAGTGCTTATAATAATAGCGATAATAATAGTGTTAATATTGATAATAATAATAAATAACAATTAATAATAATAAGAAGAACAATAATAAAAATAATAATAAATAACAATTACGATGAATAACTACCATTATTGTTGTCATTGAATTATTAATAGATGCCTCTTTTATTATCACTATAATTATTATGGAGTATTTGAGAGTATTAAACTCAATCTTAGTACAAAACAGAATATCTAACCTGCATGTCATTGTTGCTAAATGATAAAATAGACATATTTTTGATGTAAATAGGCGGGTCAAGCATCGACAATGACATTTTGCAATGAATTTATTGAAGTGCAATAAGTTCAAAGGTCATTAGGTCAGTGGTAATAAATTACTTAGCTGATTACTTGATCAGAAAATGCTTGCTAGTGAACAGCAACTTAGATAGAATAAACTTTTTGCTTACGCTTGAAAAAAGCTTGATTTATTGTAGGAAATATTCATTCCGCTTTGGAATTCAAATATATGTTTTGATGGAACACAACCTGAAGTGCTGGAACAAATAAATATAAGTATTTTATGCATGGATTTTAGCAACAAGACTACACACAGTCATACACACACATTGCACACACACATTGCACACACACACACATACACACATATATATATATGAAGAAATATTGATGGATGGGAGTGAAGGGATGGTTGGATAAAAGTGTAGTTGGTTATTGGAGAGAGAACAATAAGTGGATGGGTAAGTGTGCTACATAAGTGCAAAATTTGCAATAATACGTGAAGTGACGTGTAAAAGAACAACGCACGAGGACGTGACTAATGATTTGTTAAGAGAAACGGAATACAATTCAAATATTTGCTAATAAAAGAAGTGAGGAAAGCGCAAAGGAAATGAAAATGAAAATGAAGAACTTCCGCTCAATTAATTTTGCAATTTTTGTAAAAGCAAAACCGTAGCAAAAAACTAGTTATTCTGTTATTTAGAATTCATTTACATTTCAAATTTAATTAATATAATGATATGATGTCAGAGGGGTCAGAAGGTTAATCCTGTCTAATTTCAATTTTAAATTAGCACATAAAACAGTTATGCAAGAAAAAAACAGTTCTAAAATCATTTAGAAACAATAATGTATAAGTTTGTTTTTTTTTAATCTTTTAATTTAAATTAAGATAACCAAATTATTTGAAAACAAATTTTCACTTTTACGATTATTACACGATATGTTAAAAATTGCAATTATTCGCATGACATTCGCAAAAGAATTTTACTTTTAAATAATTATTTCATTAAAAATAATGCGAATTTAGAAAGGCATAAAATTTTTACCTTTGCTTTTTAATTTAATTTAAAATTATACTGTAATAGTATGTACCGTTTATTTTTTTATTTTAATTAAATAAAAATATTGCTTTTTTTTACAATTAACAGTCATGAATATATCAGCGATTTTCCTTTGTGGTTTAAGAAAATTAGCTAGGCTTATTTTCATATTAGTAATTGAATTTGAATTTTTTTACTAACTTATAACTTAAATAATACCAAAATACAATTTCTTCTTTGTCAAATTCGGTCATTTTTAATTGCATCTGCAAGATATTAAAAACTTTTTAATCAATCATTTTATATTTTATATATAAAACTTTATTATTTTACGTTCTGATCTATAATTATTGTATTTTATACTTTAAGTTAAGTTTTCATCCTCAATAAAAATGAATAATTCATTTCAGTTATATTTTCCTCTGAAAAGTATTTCAAATTATTTTAAAATAAGCCACTAAATTTGAATTGTTCTTTTTTTGAAAAGTTCTGCAATACTAGCAGTTCGAGAAACAATGTATCCTTCAGTTTTTTGAATGTTTTTTCAAATTTTATATCATTTGATTGGCTAGCTGATTGAAAAATGAATGACAAACTTTAATATATCAATACGCAAAAAATTTGAAAATTTGTTACACTTGTAAAATACTCACAAATCTTCAGTAAAAACAGACCAAAGATCTAGTTTTGAATGTAAGTCATTAGAACTACCAGATTTTCAGGTTAAAATAATTTTAAATTCTAATAAATTGATTTCTAATGCTAAAATTTGCTTTTGTTAAGAGTCAATTTATTATTACAACAAAAACTCCATAAAAATTTTGAAGTTTTTTCTAAAAAATAACAAATTGATTAATTATTTAAACTTATCTATTTTAAAAGTATAACGCACTTTATTACAACATTTAAGCAGCTTTATACTTTTTCACTCTATGATTTTACTTAAGATGCTAAGATTTTCGAATTTTAGCTCGAGCTAAAAACTTACTCAATACTTTTTCCTGTTTAGTAGTTTAATTAATTGGAAACAAAAAATCAATCACTAATAGACTTTTTTAATTTCTACTGATTGGACTTGAAAATTACATTTTAAAAAACTTGCAAATCTTATAAATGAGATTAAACTTATATAAATAAATAAATAAATAAATAACATTTTTTTTAAAAAAGCAAAAGTTCAATTTTATGACACTCTCTCGATTAATGTAAAATTGCTTGTCAGACATAAACATTTTCGATAGGAATTATTTTTGCAGTGCTTATTTCTGAATTCATCAAAGAAAACTTCAATTTTCTCAACTGACAAATTTAGTTTTTACACGTTCGATCTTGTTTTTATTGAAGGTCAAAGGTTTTAAAGTTGTTGCTAAAAGTTATTGCCTTTAAAAATCATTTCACATAAGAAATTTTTTCAATTTTCGTAAAACAATTTTGTAAATAATACATTCTCACATGAAAAAGAATACAAAAATATGACAAATTTTAATATAAGATATTTCATTAGCTTACACTTTCAAATAATTATTAAATATCAAATTTATATAAATATTAAAATAATAGCAGCTAAATTGCTGTTGCATTCAGAATCAGTTCAAAAAAAGATTCACTTAGTCGCCTTTGACTTCTGAAAGTGTCTTTAAGACAGTTTTCATAAACATTTAGCAATATTTTAAATCATTTCTTAGTGCTGCTCACAAATTTGAATTGCTCACAAAATACGGAAATGTGTAATATTTAAATATTTTCATTTTTTTAACATTACAATGCAATGTTTACAGTTGTAATCACAAATTTGCATGTTAGTAATGCGTATAAATGATAAATTTTATGAAAAAAAATAATTAGTTGGTTTATTGAAATGCTCAAATTTGTGGTAATATTTTTGGTAGTAATCCAAGAGTGGGGTGTCACTTCACGTGTATTAAGACTTTCTGGTAGATTGTCAAATGGAAGTGATGTAAGCAGCGGAATCTTATAAATTTTATTTTAAGTTTTTAAAATAATAAACTTATAATTACATTTATACCTAATATTTTCACGAAATATGATTTTACGTCAAATTCAGATTAAAATCAAGTTGACTGAATCACATTTGATCAAAATGTTGTAAATTAGATACCGATCATTGAATGTTATTTGTTTTTGTACAATTTATAAAAATTAAAATTTTTTCAAAATTCAATTTATCTTCATTTTTTATCTCACTTAATTGAATTAATACTTCAGTTTATTTATTAGCACAAAATATAAACTAAAATTTTCAGCAAAATAAATTAAAAATTCTTTTGGATTCATTAAATAAATGTGGACAAAACTATTCTCGAACTCTAGTAAGTGTCTCGAACCACACTGTTACAATCATCCATAGCTGCTGGACTTATAAAACCATAAATATGGAGCAAATAACAAAATTTGACATCGCTTTGATTGATTTTACGATTTTGGTGAATTTTTGTGTTATACAAATCTAGCAAGTTGTATTTTACACAACTTTAGAATTATAAACAAAAAAAATGTGTTTTCGATTTTACTTGAATATTTGCTAAACATCAGTATTTAGAACAATTTATCGCAGTACAATAACTTGTTAATCTCGTCTGAACTTGAAATTTGATTGTTTAGATTACTATTTGATCTCAAATCCATATTCAAACAAAATATTTATTAAATAGATATTTGCACTGAAAGGACAATTTATGCAAAACTATTTTCAGGATTTTAATTGCCAAGGATTTTTATTAGATGCAAATTTGCAAAATTTCACCTTGAAATTTTCAATTTATTGCCCAGAAAATGTTGAACAGATTAATAGCACAAAAAATTTGGATCATCAGGCTGCTCGCCAACCAGATTATCACTATGAGCTGATCTATTTGTTTTCTTCAATACAATTGAATAAATCTGAAAAAGTGGATAATATTTCTAAACATGCGAATGATTTGATCGAATGCCATACCGAAAGAATCCATAAATACGATGAAAGTTAGAACTTCTCTTTATACTAATTCGCATTTTATGCACAGAAAATAGCGAAAATAAAAATGAAATAATAATAACAATAACAATAACAATAATAATCATAAATGTTTATAAATATATATTCATTTTTTAAATGTAAAACCATATATCTTCAATTACAAAGTTGGAGGGAATTTATTGTAAGAATTCAGTTTTTTCAACCAAATATATTGCATCTAAATTATAAAAATTTCAACTTTTTCTTGAAATATTTTACAAAAACTAAATATTTTCTATTACCCAACCAAAATTATATAACCCTTACGTTATTTAGAATACTTTTAATCCAACACGTGATCAATGTGTTGAGCAACAAACTTCTGTAATTGAGTAAATCATATTCATTTTTGCTCAAATATTTGACCCTTTTTAAATATTGTCATCAGGAAATATTCATACTTCTACACAAAATTCAAATATTCAAAACGTGTATTTACAATTTTGTAAATACTGCAAGCTTGCAATTACAGCAGTTATCTTTTAACATTTGTTCAGTTTGTTTTAAAATATCTTGCAATTACTCAGTAATTTTTCGTTTCTAGGCCAATTCAGTTGAAGACTTTGTTAACTTTTTTCAAAGCGAAGAATATTTCAGGAGGTTTGAAAACATTTATAATGTCATTTATTTTATTCATTATTTTTATCAGTTGTATACTTATTGGAATTCGATGGCTATGCAAGCAATTTGAATCGGTATACAAACTCAAAATTTCCATTTCCGCTTATATAAAACTTATTTTCAAAAAAAATATTATTTATACGACAATTAAATACCTGGACATGATTCTGCTAAAAAATTATAGTTATAATTTAATCTGTTAAATTGAACTATGATTTGAAAAAACAAATTAGTACAGTATGTGTATTCGAATTTGTTATGCATATTCTTCAGTACAAAGTGAATAATTAGTTATTTTTCGATGCTTACAAGTTAACGAAATTTTTTTTTACATTTTTAGAAAGATGAAACACTTTGGAAAGAAGCACCTAGGGAAAGAATCAAATTACTGGCCACATTGCAGACTAATCAGCCTAATTGTATTATCAAATCTTACCACTTGAAACCTAATCGAAATTTTCAAGTAGTACGTCTAATAACACGTTCAATTATTAAATAAATAAATAATCCATTAATGATCGTATTGCGCCATTCAGAATTCATACCACTTAACAGATCATAATATCAAACACACGAATCAATAAGTGCGAAGATTGCAGCCAAGTTTTAAAAGTACCAATTTACCTCAGATCAGTTTCCAAACATCAATTCGATTTTTTAACTAGTCAGAATTAGTAATAATCAAAGGCATGCTATGTGGTCATTTTTTATCAGTGATCAACTTGGAACCTTATAGATCGATTATATTCTGTTGACAGATAGTTATTTACTGACTGTAAATGTAACATCAGA
>UYYF01004613.1:0-21474 GCA_900618365.1 Thelazia callipaeda
TATATATATGAAACTAAAGTTTCAATCTGAAACCTTAGTGATGCTTCGAATTTATACTATATTTACTTGATTCAAAGAAGCCTAACTATTTTTTGAAATTATTGAAAATGCTTTCAGCATTTAATTTATCCATATCACTTATAGCGTTCATTATTAATTAAATACTTATTTAATTATATTTTCTATAACTTGTAAAATCGTTTTGATCAATAGGATAGAAAAAACTTATTTTAAAATTAATTATTTCTTATTTCATAACAAAATAAACAAGATAATTTGAACTTGTTTTACCTTGAAAAAATTGTTGATTTAAGAGTTAAATTTTTTCGCAATCAATTTAAGTTGCAATGCAAATAAGTTAACTGAAAACTCTATTTGTTTTTTAAATGCAGAATTTGTTTAAAGTTGGAGCCTGAAGATGTGATCAGAGCAGTAAAAGCAGGTTTTGATCGTGGTGAAAAAGCATTTGGCGTGAAAGCACGTTCAATTTTATGCTGTATTCATGGATTCCATGACTGGAATAATGAAATTCTTGAACTTGGTAGTAATGAAATTCTTTAACCTAGTTTTTAGAACTTAAAATTTTTTCTCCTATATTACACTTTGTTTACTTTCATATTAATCTTTTATGTATTAGTGAAGAAATTATTTAGCCACAAAATTATCAAATGAAGGGGTCGTTGCTATTGACATTGCTGGATGCTCGTTAGGAGCTGATGAGCAATATCCGCAAGGTGTTAAAGATCTTTTCCAGGCAAGAAAATTCCAATAATCCACTCGAAAGATTAATTTTTTCTTTAATAAAACATTTTTTCATCAAAGCTGACAAAAAATAAATGTGAAAAATCTTTGAGACTAGTGGAGTTAATTTTTCATCGTACTTTGTTCCAAAATACCTGACGAAAAAATTTTTAATCAAGAAATATAACATAGTAGTTATGTAATAATTAAAACTGTACATTTTAGACAGCAGCGAAACGAGGTATTCATCGCACCGTGCATGCTGGTGAAAGTGGTGGTTCAACGGAAGTCGTAAAAGTATGATTTTTAGTACATCTTATGTTTATTCATTTCCTTGAGAAAAAAAAACAGCAATATAATGACAAAAATTTGCTTATTATAAACGTTAAATTATCGAAATAAAAACCTATGTGATTAAATTCAAACTTGTAAGCCATTTTTTAGAAATTTCAAATTTCAAATTATAATTTAGGCAGTTGAAGAAATGTGTGCAGAACGAATTGGCCATGGTTATAGACTTCTTCGAGATGAAAATGCTTATAAAAAATATGCAATTGAAAAACGGATACATTTTGAAGCATGCCCACAATCATCTATAATGACTGGTTCTGTACCACTTTTATGGTGCCAACATCCCGTAAAACGGTTTGACTATTAATAATTGGTTTTACTTTCTTAATCTTTGATTGCACCATTACTTATTACATATCATTTTTAGTTGATTTTCAATTTGAAAACTATTAAATTTTTATTTTAACTTAAATATCGATGGCAAATATTTTGCTTAAAAAATTATATGGTAGAAACTTTGAAAGAAAAGCAGATAGGGCATGTTTTTAATACAAAAAATGCTTCAATAAAAAATCAAAATTTCTTTTTGCAGCTTCGCAGAGGATGGCATTAATTTTTCATTAAGTACCGATGATCCGACATGTTTTGATAATAATTTGTTAAGTGAATATCAACTTGCTCACGAGGAAATTGGTCTAACCATTCAACAACTTTGGCAATGTGTATGCTTTTTGCATTTTTACTTTCAGATTGCTTGCAAATAAAAGATAGTGCATGGCAGTTAAATTTTATTATTTAGAACTTGAATCAAAGGCTAATTCAAGGCTTAGTTTTTAAAAGTTAAAAATGAATCAACGCTTTTTATTGATGTATTGGTCATGAATCTATACGAAAAATAATTTCTTGTTACAAATTTACTTGCAGAGTTTGAATGCTGCTCGTTCATCTTTTGCTGAGGAATCGTTGAAGAGTGAAATAATTAGAATGGTTGAAGCTGCTGAAGTGAGCATTACAATCTGAAATGCGCTCAATAATTTTTTAATTCTTTATTTTATGATAAATTTTAGGAAAGTATATACTTTTGAGGTATAAAATGATTATAGATGATTATGAAGTTATGTTGACACATGTACATCTAATTCGCATCGAAATTTGTTTAAATCAAATGTCTGAAGCCAAAAAATAATGCTAAATAATTACAAGAAGGTAGTACATTCATGCAAATTTAAAATTTAACGTTGAAAAGTTGAAAAAGTAATTGGAATTATATACGCATTTGCTTAACAACAAATATGATATTTGAACTCAATTTGATATCAGTATCATTTTATATTCTTTTATCTCTCGTATTGTTGCATTGTCTAGTTTTTGTGATATTAATGACTTAGAATAAACGGTTATATTATTGTTAATCAATCTTTGATGTACTAATTAAGATCCAAAAAATTTTCTAGATTTGTGACTTGGGTTTTTGTGCAATGCATATATCCCTGCAACAAACTTTATTTAAAACCATAATAATTGAAGAGAAAAACGAACATAAACAAAGCAAAAATTTCTGTTCAGTGAATATAGTAAAGTTGGCATCATTTGATGACAATAAATTTGAATAGCTGAAGTGAGAATGTAAAAAATTTTCAGTTATAGAAAGATGGAATAAATTGAGAAAATAGTAACTTTTTTGAGGATTAGATTTTCAATTCAATTGTTACAGTAAATTGAGAAAATGTTAACTTTTAATTTTTTCAAAGAAGGCTAATTGCAGGGCTTAATACAACTAATTTCTGTAATTCTTTTTCGCACCTTTGCTTTAGTTTATTAATTACGTTTTTTAATTTAACATTTTTTTAATTCTAATGGCTTAGCAAAAATAAATTAATTTTAATTTAATATAAAAAGTCGTGGTGTGATTTAAAGAGAATTCAAAAGTGGAATCAAGCTAATGCTTAATATAGTCATATTTTTCCAAAATGAGTTTAAATTTAAAAATGTTAAAGGATTATTTAAAGTAAAATCAAGTAAATTTAGAGTTTTTGCAGAGGATTCTTTACTAATAAAACAAAAAGGCTATAATTTATATTTTACAATTATGCAAAAAGTTGTTTCTGTTTCTTTTTTCAGTTTAATTTGACAGAAGACAAGTAAGAATATAAGTATCTCATCTAAAAATGTTAGTATCAGAAAATTCCATTACATTTGATGTCATTTTTCTCCATTTTATTAATACTCGTACTTAAATTGTAAAGCTGCTCTGAAAGCAAAATTGTTTGTTGCTGTTGAACAGCTTTTCAATTTTGTCTTTTTTCTTTTTAAATATTCCCTAAAAATTTTGATAGTTGAAATAAGCAATGAGCATTTATTTGAAACTTTCTGTTGAGTTTATTACTTTCTCAAAAATTCATAATTCAGCTGAAATGCAAATATGAACAAAAATTAACATTTTTTTGTTATTCAAGCTAAACATAAGTATCTTCAACTGACTACACTGAAATAATAAGCTTAAAAAACTTACCAAGTATTTCTTAGGTGATTGTACATCTTCAAACTCTTTGTGACTACTCGTTCTCCACGAGAAATTAGATAAATAGATATAAATTAATTATCAAAGCAAAACTTTTTATATTCTTCAAAATATCTATCATATTCTTTTTTTTATTGTGTTTTATTCTGTTTTTTTTTTATAAAATGTAAAATTCGACAAAATTCACAAAGTAAGATACAAAGATAGATAACTTCAATTTGGTTTTACATTTATGATAAAAACGAAAATTTTATATTTGCTTAAGTGATTCATACATTTGTGAACGTATCAAAAGATATTTTAGCAATATAGCAATGCTCCAACTTTATTTAGTAGCTTTTAGCGTTTCTCAAAGCTTCGAATATCAAATGCATAATTTCCATTTTTTTTAAACTGTTATGCCATTTTCATACCAAACTTATCTACTAACAGAATTTTTACTAGTAGATACGTTTTTTGAATACAAATTCAGCAAAATAATTGCTCTGTTTTTTTTTCATTGAAACCAGTTTGTCTCTGTAGGACAACTGCTAACGTCAAAGAAATCTTCGAACGGTTTTATTTACTATCAGCTTACTTATTATCTACCGTTATCAATTTTGTGCTACTTTAAGCATGAGATTTACCACTTGCCAGCTTTAATAGTAACAAACAATCTGCACTTATGTTTGATTAAATATATATATGCTTGCTTGCATATATATTCTCCTATTCTTTTAATTGTCATGTTTACTTAAGTAAGATTATACGCATCTATAATCAATAACTAAGTAGTTAGCTAATATTATTGGATTCATTTTTTGGCAATCATTTTATTGGTGCTCTGATGACAAGTTTGTTTTGCATCTATTTTTCTTAACTTCTAGTTAGATTTGATTATTGAAGACGAAATAATTCATGTAAAAATTTTCTATCCACATTTAATTTTATGACAGGTTTCAGTTATTTATAAATGCCATTCGTGAAGGCTTTTTTTGACGTAGTGATTTGAAATGGATTAGAAAGCGCTGACATTTCCATTTCTGCGTATTACAAATAGTAATGATAAATTAATCAATCACTCATGCTTATAGTAATGATGGTTTATTTATTCTCAAGAAGATTGACGATTTATGTATTATTTCTGATCATTTTCATATGTTAAGGAAAAAATTATGAATTAATACTTCTTTTATTCACTTGATGCGTAAGCATTTATCAATCATAAATTCCATAATGTAAAAATTTTCTCAATAAGTGCAGTAATCTAATTTTTATATTTACATAGAAGTGTGCAAGAATAATGATGAATAAGTGACCCATCTTATCTTTCAAAATTTTTGTCAAAAACAAATAATTTTAGCTGACAAGTCTCTAACAATTATTTTAACTCTGCAAATTAAACTCAGCCTTTTTAAAATAATTATTATAAAAATTTGAGTAAAGCAAAAATTTACTTTCTTTAAATACTCTTTGATGAAATTTGCAAATAAAATTTGATGAGAAGTGAAGAGAAAAATAAACAAAAAATGAAACGGTAGAGTTATAAAGTTTGTAAAAAATGTCTTTTTCGTCTGTAACGGCTAGTCAGTTTTTCTACGTTGTTAATATAAAAGTTAATTTTAATACTACAATTAACAGTTCAAATCTATAAAACATTAATATCTAAAATGGTATTTATCAAAGCTTTTAATAAGTATTAGTACTGTTATTATTATCCAAAAGTACAATGTGTTTTTTGTTATTAGAACGATGATGTATGCAAATAAAATGTCGAAATTTTATTTCAAGAAAAAAAGAGATGAAAAGGTTGAAAAAAATTTGTTTGCTTACATTTATACAAATATCGTTTGGCATTGTTCCATTACTTTGTATTGTATTGTAATACCACAACTGTACGAAATGAAAAAAAGAATAATTTTTTAATATTTTTTTATCAGATAAATTTTAAAAATTAATTTACATGAAAATTATTTAACAATAGCAATAATATTTGCATAATAGTTATATTGCTTTTTAATAAGTAAATTCTCATTTTTATATTCAATAAATTTTAATATTACTCAGAATTATTATTACTTTTCAAACTACTTTCAAAATTTCTAAATTCTTGAATTCTCAACTTTAAATAATTAGTAAAATATTTTTTGTAATCACAAAATATTGAAATTATATCAGCAATCGAAGCACCATCTATGTTTGAAATACTATACTAATCAGTATTTTGTTTATTGTTGTTTTAAAACATTTTCTATTTTTCAAATCAATTTTTTTTGTGCAAGAAAATTTTTGTTAACTTATTCAAATATATTATCAGAACAGAATAGAGATTGATAATTGATCAAAGATTGAAAAATCTAAAAGAGAGCAATTATTCGGTTCACATTCATTATCATTATCAATGATAAGCGCTGCATATTCTATACCTTTTAGTGCTCCTTAAACATTCTACATAATAACACTATAATTATTTGTAAATAATGCAGCAAACTTGGCATTTTTGTTCTCTAATTTTACTTATTTCTTTCTGATACTAAATCGAATAATTTTTAATAAATAATTTAAAAAATTTTTCAAATGCAAAATTTTTATCACACAATGAGAAAATTTTTTTTAATTTATCGAAAATTCTTAGAAGTATTTAAATCTTTTCATAAGTGAAAAAATAGTGCGAGTAAAGTTTTTTAAATATTAGATTTTAAAAAATCAAATCGCATCTCGTGAATTATTTCAAAAAGTATATTACATTGGTGCAAATATAACTGATGCATTATTATTTAGTTGTTACCTTTTTTCGGTTATTAACTCTCAAACTTTTTTATCAATCATGCAAAAATATATCAGCAAAACTCCAAAAATTTGTGATAAATTTTTTTAGCGAAACGAATTTTCTCATACCAAACCATTGCATGATCAGTATTTGATCATTATTTATATCGGTACCAAACGTTTGTTTCAATTCTTCGCATTTTAATTTACAGTTTTGAAAAGTTATATTAAATGCAAACAATTGAAAAATTTAAAGCTCATTAAATAATTAGCTGTGTAGTCCTGTTTTAGAGTTGTTATGTGAATAAATTTTAAAATAATTAATTACTTTTGAAAATTTCAGTCTGTTTTTGATAATAGAAGCAGTTATTTTTCGATTTACTCTCTAAGATTTTGACATGGCTTATTCTGTGAGCTTTAAAAATTTTATGTTTTGAAGTCTTATCAATATTTAAATATTCAAATATTATTTGCGACCAAATTTAAGGTTTTTTAAGGATTGAACGATTGATTTTCTATCTGGAAAAAAGGGTTTGTTTGAATTTGTGGAAATTTACGAATGAAGTTATTAGAAATATTTTTCTTCTCCATAGCTGTGTTATGTTTACTACTACCTATTTTCACCCAACAAATACCTCAAAAGAATGCGGTGCCAGCAGCACAACATCAAAATGTTAATCCAGGACAAGAAGGAGCTCAAATATTCACCGGTCATGGTACTAATCCGATCTATGGTGGTACGTTCATCAACTTTCAAAATTATTTTATTTGTAATTTTAAAATATAAAAACTTAAAAAAATACATTGAAAAGTCCGTTCGAATTTTTTTGATTAAAAATAAAGACTATCTCATTGCTAAATTTGATGTCAATTCTATTATAAATTTTACCTTTCAGTAAACTTAGTACCATTCGGACCTGAAGCAGGTGACCAGAAGGTTCATCCAGGAATGCTTACTTCTGGACAAACGATCAATTTGCATATGTTTTTTCCATTTTATGGTGGATTGTATAATTATTCTGTGGTGCGCAATTTTCTATCAAATAAAAAAATTTGAATTTTAAGCTCTGAAAAGAGCAATAAAATAATCACTATCAAGCAAGTTACTAATTTACTTTCGAAACTTGCTTAAATTAAACTTCATTATGCATATTTTTCATGAAATAAATGCAGTTTCATGGGCCAAAAAATGAAAAAGATTTAATGAAAAGAATATTTATTAAAGCTTTCGGTAAATGGTTATATAGCATTTGCAACTGTTTTGGATCAAGGCCCAACCATTAATGTTGGTGTTGAATCAACCAATTGGCCACAGCAACAAGATCCAGCAATGATCGCACCATATCTCTGCAAGCAACAAGTTCACTTTTCTATTAACAAAGAATTTAAAAAAAAATAATTGAATGAACAAAAAATTTCTGGTATTTATAATAAATGTAATAGTTTTAAGCTGCTGTCAATTTATTTGTATTACAGTGCAATAAAAAAGTTTTAATAATTAAGTTTAGCAGATTATTTATGAAAAGCAAAATATATACAGAAGAACCATTCAGATTGTACAAAATCCAAGTCCTGGACTTAAAACTGGTGTTTATTACCGCCTCATGTTAAGGCAATCGTTATTCGGTCGTGGTAATAATGTTAACATGCCTTATGGTGGTACTGTGCAACAATCAGCCTTCTTTGGGCAACCAGCTAGTCAAGTAAGTCACATAAAATAATGCATTTTAATGTAATTGCTACTTCTTAAGTTAAACAATAATGGCTTAATTCCAGAAATTTATAACAATTTTAGGCTTGTCCAAGTACATCGGATTCTTATGTGCATTGTAATCAAAATAGTGATTATTTTTTGGATGAAATGATGCGATGGCTTCAAGGTAACTCCTGATCATATTTCCAGATATTATTCATGTAAATTATATTATTTTATATATGAGGTGGAATTTTTAGAAGGAGTTGCTGGTGCAACAGCATTCCGTGCAGATGCAGCACTGGTAGTCACCTGGTATAATACTGCATCAGCAGTTGTTGGTCGCTCAGATATTGATGCAGGTCAACTATCTACCTACCAAGCAATTTGGCTTACAGATCAAGTGAGATTATATTTGATCTATATAATTAAATTTTTCGATTTTACCAAAAGACACTAAATTATTTGCATTTTATTACAATACCAACAATAATTATAACAGAGAAAATATTATAGAAAATGTTACAAGATTTGCATGAGTATGTGATGAAAATGACAAGTTAATGATAATTATACTTCCATTTTAATATACGTCTTTTAGCTCACATTATGAATACTCTGGCACCATAGTTGGAGCATAAATACCTCTACTTTTTAGATTAGCTCACAAATATTTTTAAAATAAGTGATGATTAGATACTTCTCCCGCGATAAAATTAAAAATTCTTAAAATGGCCTTATCGTTTTCAAATGCAACGTTCAAAAATGTTTTCAGTTCCTGCTTGAAGCATAACATTTTATTATAAAATCAAATTCTGGTAATTGAAAATTGTGGAAATAATTAATTTAAGCCTGGTCGATTGAGCTATGTAATTTTAAATTACGACAAACTTGGATTTGACGCTGCAGATTTTCGGATGAATTCCAGAAGTGGCCGTTGCCAGGTAAAATAAAATTATATTCTGTAGAACTCGAATGACAAAAAAATTCAATTTTTTTCTTAATGAGCCTTATTTAGGCTTTGTTTAATGGTGGTAATCATACGGGTAGCGTACCGGTAGATCCAACATTCATGTATAAAAATACACCGACCGTACTGGCTCAACGTTCAGCTGTGCCACATGTAGTTCGTGGACGTTATATGTTTCGGGTTGATGATGTTGTTCGACCTGCTGGTTGTTCCAACAAAACAGGTGGCACATGTAAGTATGAATTTTCAATTTGAATAAAACTTAAAACTTCAGAAAAAAAGTATAATTATTCTGCACAAAAAAACAACATTATTGTAGTTTCTTCAACTAATAAAAAACAAACATTTCTTTTGGAATGAAGGAAATTTTTTTATTTAATTCATTTGAAATAATTTTCAGTTTATTATAACAATTTAGGTAACTAATTAGCATTAAAATAAGAAAATATCAAATGTTATTTATCATTTTAGTGAAAAAAGAAATTACACAAATTTCAGATCCTATGCTCATTTATCCAAACATAGCAAATATGTTAGGTGAAACAACAGTAGATGTGAATGCTCTATGCCTGGATCGAAGTCAAACTTACGTTTTAATGATTGAACAACGTCAAACAGCGTCATGTATAGTAATAAATTCAGCAATAGCTCGGTGTCATCTTCCAAAAATTTATGATTGGGGCACGAAAACAGTATATTTTCAACCACAATCAGGATCAAATTCAGAAGAGAAAGCATTTGTTGGCTATATTTACTTTGGTTAATCATTTTAAAATTTTATTTCAGTTCTAAAAAAGTCTAGCACTAAAAAAATTAAGAAACAAAAACTGATTATTCCTTTGGAAAATTTTTAAACTCTCTCATCTTTTTTTTTGAAAAAGATACTGATATTTTTACTGTTTGATTTTTAGAATTCTAATTATTATTTGATCATTTGAAGAAGATTCCTTATATTTCAGTACCTCCAACATTAGATCCAATGCGTTTGGATATAGGGAATGTATACGAATGGTTTAAAAATCCAATAGTTCATCCAGTAAGAAATTTATTTAAAATCTATGCACACTAAAATACTCTAAAAAACAACGACATTAACAAATATAACTGATAATTGAGAATGATTGGTATCAAAAAAAAATTCAGGTTATGCCAGTATCATGGTATCCAAGGAATTTTACTAATCCAGAACTCGATTATAAAGATCATGGCATTCGGATAAGTGATGATCAGTTATATTCTGTTCAACTCGGTCTATATGTTATTGGCTACAGAGAGGCTGCAGATGATCAGGTACTTTAATTAAACAAAAATTATTGGATTGAATGAGTTTTCAAACTGCCTTCTTTTTGTAAGATTTTTAACAATATTTTGTGTCTATTTATATAATTTCGATTTTTTTATCCCAGATCAAAAAATTTCGTCCAGAACATCGAGTGTTATGTCGCTTATCTACATATTCAAATAGAAATTCACCAGATTATCGCTGGAAACCTCAAGAAGAAAAAATCAATTTGTATCAGGTAACATTGAAATATTCTAAATTATTCAAAAGGATTACTATTATGTTTATATTATGAAAAAAAATAATTTCATGGAATAACTGATTCATGAATTTCAAAGACTTATTATCATATTTCAATGTATCGTTAAAGGTTGAAAAATGGTACCTAACTGAATGGGAACGCATGAATACTCTTTATTCATTTCGATTTGGCTATTTGAAATTGGCACCAATTATGGCTCATGAGGATACTTCACAATATTTGACAATTCTTCCTTCGGGGTCACTGATTCCTTCTTCCTAAAAGATACTAATATAAATTATAATAAATAATGCACTTTCAACCAGAAATGATATTTTTCATGCTCAAATACGAAAAATTCCAATTTGTTTTTTATATCATAAAGCTTGACTTTTGTTTATTTCTGCTTCATATGATCTCAAAACATCTATTTTTTCATTTAGATATGTTCAGTTAAGTTTTGATCTATTTAGATTAGTCTCACCACCTATATCAATCCATTGGTTATGGACTATCAGTAATCCACAATTTACTACATCATCCTATTCTCAACAAGATGCTGAAGCTCGGAAACAATTTGTATCTAAAAAAGCAAAGGAAATGTGCCATGATTGGTATAAATACATCAAATTTACTTCTTGAAATGTTAAGGGAACATAAAATTTTTATGCCTACTGTATTTGAAAAAAATTTCTTAAGGAAATAATGCAATTAAGGTTTGCGGAAGATGGTGCTCAATATAATTTCATACGTGACACAGAAACTAATGCATCTTGCCCGTGTGTTGAAAGTCAAGCACGTGTAGATATTGGTCGTTTTATGCCTCATCCACGTTGTTCTCAGGTAAAATCGCCTTTTATAACTTCGCATACAGCTGTAAAAATTTGTGTTGCTTGAAAATAATATACAAATATATATGAAATTAATATTTTGATGTGAAAGCTTATTACAATTAGAGTAAAAGTTAACAAAATAATAAAGTATTAATGATATATTTAGCTTCGGTGATTTGTGTTGCTGTAGTGTACTTGAAGACTGTTTCTATTATTCTTTGTAATACTTTTTCTTGGTGTGCTCTAAGAAATAAGAATTGTTTTTTCCACTCTTTTTAAGATTTCAACTTTATTTGTTCTAAAAAAAATTAATATCTTTGATTTTGTTTCCCACATATTAATAAGTTATTTTTTCCTCTTGATTGCTCTAATAAGGCTGGCTTATGATCAGAGCAGAAATGAAAGCTAAAGTCATAGACAGCAGCATTTTATGAACTTTCAGAGCTCTTCTGATGGAATGCAATTTATTGAAGTTAATCTAATTCATTTTAAAGTGTAAATTTTAAAAAAGAAGTGGTATTTAAATTAATTGTTCGTTAATTTTTGTTTTATTAATTCTATCGTTTCCAGGTATTCCGTGATATTACTTGTCAAACAATGATTGGTGCAAAAAATTGTTATATGAGTGCCCAAAATATTTACGGTTCATATGCTGGCAATGGTCAGGATTATGGAAGCGAAAAAACTGCGTATGTTATATTACATAATAAAAATTTTGATTTGTTTAAAAACTTGAAGTTAATATTAGTTAAATCTTTTGAATATTTTACATTTTTAATAAAAAATTATAGACGCTTTCAAACGCATTATGGTCAGGTATGCTGTTATGATGAAGAAGGAAAATTGATGCAAACAGCTTATCAACCTGTAATCAAAGTAATTGAAGAGACACCGTATAATCCTGGTTTTCCATTACGTGCCTATGAATTTGGTACTGATCCATATATTGGACAATTTGAGGTAAGAAATTTAAATTTCTATGGAAATTTTGTAAAAATTTTTGAAAATGCTCTAGTACATTATTAGAGGATCAAACCAGCTGTTATCAGATAAGTTAAATTTGAGATTATTTGATTTATTTATCTCAAAATCTGTTAAAATTCGTCATTTGTATTGTTGTTATGTAATTATTACTGCCAAATACTAAAAAGTTATTACTGAATTTAGGTACCAGGTTTATCTGTATTTTATCATGATTATATGCCATATTTCTTTTGCTGTCAATTTGCACAATTTCGTTGTCAATTATTCTACTGGCGAAGACCAAGCAGTGGATGCCAACAATATCAGCCACCGGCTGTTGGTAAAAAGTTTTATAATTTTTAAAACTTTTTAACTATATTATTTTTATAGTTCATATCTCACATTATCATCCAATTTTATATCTAAACATAGTTATTTTATTTTAAAAAGTTCTTACATATTCCAAGACGATAATGTAATCATCATTTGCCAACAGGGTGTTGCATTCATCAGATGAGTTTAAATATGTTATGCTTGATTTGTATTCATAAGTTGCAAAAAACAAGAAATTTATTAATTTTTAAAAGCTTTTATTGAATTTGAATTACAGGAAAAGCCTTAGGAGGATTAAGTTTTAATACTATCGATAATGATAAGTTTATCTTTGATGAGCCGGGAGTTTTCACACTTTTGTACATACCTAAGACTTTAACAACACCAGAAGTACGAATTCAAGCAAGACTGGAACGCTATCCGAACCGAAGAGTTGATTTTAGTAAACTTTTTGGATTGCTTGTTTAAAAATATCGTTGAGAATGAATAAATATTTCGATTGAGTCTTCTTAATTATTCATTAAATCAATTACACTTATTTTCTTAGTTTATTTTTTTAATATATTTAGATTATTTTAGAAGAAAAATACTTTTAAAGGTTTGCTTGGACGTTATATGGGACAGGCAAACTTGGTACAGCCAACCAATGCTACTGTTATTACTGGAATAGCTATTGAAGCAACCGGGACTGATCGCGTATGCGTGGTAGCACGTAAAGATACTCGTCGTTTCCGATATCGAACGAGCATTATTGTTGGCAATATTCTTCGTTACTTTGATGTGATGAGAATTCAGAGATTCCGAGGTAACTATATTGTATAAGATTGAAGTCAAAATTTGTTAGTGTGGTTGAAAAAAAAATAGAATTTCAAATTTTCGCACAATTTTTTTATAATTGTTGCGATTAATAGCGTTTTGATTTTAGTCTTTAAATTACTGAAGAATTCATGAATTTTTTCCAGTTAATTTATCACAGTAATTTTATTGCTGATTTTTGTGACTTATGAATTTTTTTTTACTTTAATACCTTAAGGAGTAATGGTCTACGTGAACAATGTAGAACGAGGTCAACCAGAGATTTATGTAGTTTTGGAAGAGGCACAAGTAGGAATTCGCATTCGGGAGTCTTATAATCTTGATATAGATCGCTTACCAATGTATCAGGAAAGCATGGGCTTACTAGACATTGAACTTAGTGTGCCTCCACAATATGGTGTGGTGAGTTTCATTCTAGCGGTGATGAAAAAAGAACTATTACAGCTTTTATTAATATGTTTTGAACCTTTAATTTAAGAAGCACTGAAAAATAAATCTCCAAATGTAGCTTTTTTAACCGAAAATATAAGCTTTAATTTATTGCAGCGTCCGGATGGTGATAAAACTCGAGAACAAGATCTACGCACAAGATATAATCTTCCACGTGTATCTGGTTTAATGCGACCATTTCCAGATCAGTCATCTGCTTCTCATGCATCGGGTTTGAGCCTAAATGATGTTAATGCCGAAGGAATTCGTCAGCAAATCATTTCAAATTGTAATTTTTGTATATATTAGAATTCACGTTCTATACAAGCTCAGTATTTAATGAAGAGAATATATTCAAGAGATTGCTCTTCGACTTTTGTGTAATTTTTTATCCAAGTGATGTGAAAAGTAGTAGTTAAAAATAAATATTAAAAAATGTTGTGTAAATTTTGTATAAATGAGCTAAAAGTATTTATGGTTTAGATCTTATTCCGGGAACAGGTGAGCCAGGTGCAAATCAAGCCATGGCTGGTACCCTGAATCAGAATATGCCAACAGATAATATGTTTACAACAAGTTTAGATATCGACAAAAAGTTTGAAGTTTTTCCAGAAGTGCACATAAAGAGTGAACCAATTTATAAAACTGCTGCAGAATATGAATCGTAGGTTCATTTCATGAATAAAAAGCTTTTCTTCTTACACTTTTGTGTGCGCTATCAGTTAAAAGTATGAAAATAGAAAGTGAGATACCAGATAAAAAGTTGCAAAATGCAAAATTTTGTATAAAATATTGCGATTCATTCTAGTAATAGAATAATTTGATAAATAAACGCTGAAATCACAGCTTTTAACATCATATAATATTTTGATTCTATTTCGGAACAATTAAATTACTTAAACTTGTATTAATTTGATTATTTTTATTCTAGTGGTATGAATCGGTTTGTACCAATGACTGGACAAATGCTCAATCAACGTTTGCAAACATGTCGGGATCTTCAAATGAATGAGCAAAGTTTGTCTAAAACTTTGTGATATAAAAAAAATCTTGCAAGAATTCTATCAATTCTGTATTAATCTCAAAAGTATTTTTTTTATTTTAGCTAATTGGCAACCAATTCAGAATTCATTACAACAGCAATATGGTATTAATTATTGTCCTGATAATCCCAGTCAGATCATTCAGGAATGTGGGGACTCTGTTCCATGTTTAAATGATTATACACTCTTCAATGCACGTATACTGGGTATTGAAGCGCAAAATAATTGGAATTCATTCACAACAGAACGAATTCATGCTTCAAGACATTGTAAATTATTTGAGAATTTCACATTAAGGCAAATGTAAATTAATTTTGCTTTAGTTGATCGTTTTGTATTTAGTTAAGCTTTGCAAATTAATAATTTAGAAAAAGTCTTAAAGTTGACTGCAAAAGTTTGCTTATTTTAGATAACAGTTGTGGACCAATAATGATTGAATATCCAGAATATTTAATGAAAACGCCGGCTTTATCATCCGGTTATTTGGAAGGTGATGTAGCACGCTTTGACTGCTTCCAAACACATTGGATCAAAGGCGATTATGAATATAAATGTGGGGCAGTTCTGTTTTAAACTGTATAAAATGTTCATATTAATGAAGAAATTGATTTAAAAGGAAATTAATAATTTCGAAGGAGTTAAATTTTCAGTATTTTCATTTTACTCACAAAAAGAAATTGCAGGTACTGCCATTTATGATCACAACGATCCACGCAACTACCGTTTTGAATGGAACAAAGGTTCACAACCATGGTGTCGTTCACGTGAAAAAGATAATTTATTTAAATGGCTCACTGCTATATTTTTGACTATTGGTATTATAATGGTATGTTTAGGAACTTTTTTTAAACTTTTATAGCATTAAAAAATTTTTTTTTTCAAAATGTGATTAAAAAAGATGCTATAGCTTCTTAATGATAATAGCAACGAAAAAATCTTTTTTAGACTATAGTGCTTGTATTTTTGTGCTGCTGGGCTCTGAAGCAAAAAAAAAGACAAGAAGTAGAAGAGAAAAATTCATCACTGTACAAAACACCAGTACGAGGCTCTATGGTAAGCCGGGAGTGGAGGGTAAATCTTTTCATTTTTATTATTTTTATTGTAAAAATTTGAAAAGAGTAATTTTTTCTTTTCCTCCAAAAGAATTATTTTTGCAGTCTTCGGAAACTAAGCCATTTACGAAGACAAGGACAGATTCAATGTCAAGTGAAACAAATGGTATGTTGCATAGTAACAAGAATGAGTTACAGTACCGAGGAAGTGCAGGTACTCAAGCAATTAAAGTTGCTCCCAATATAGATTCAAAAGTCGTATATCGTAATGAAAATGACAAATATCACTCATTAGAGAGCAGCATTCCATATCATGAACAATATCGAGAATCGACTACCAATTTATTAAGGAGACCTTCAACTCCAACCAAAACTACTGCTGTTCTTCGGAATAATAAGTAATTTTCTGGATAATTCTTATTTTTTTTTAACAAATATTATTTTGTTCTAACAATATTTTAGTGAAATATCGCTATAAGCTAATATTTCTTTTCTAAAAATTAATTATTTTAAAAATTTTCAAGTTGCGATAAATTAAATTAATTGTGACACAATTTTCAGGACTGCTTCTATTGGTACTTACAACTTATCAGTGCCTAATTCTCCAGCTCCACCTGTACCAGCACATTCCGGAGTTAGTAGTGACCAAATTAATAATGACCATGCACAGCTTTTAGGTCTGAATACGAGTGTTTAAAACTAAAGTGATTTCATTTTACTACAAACTTGTTGACATTTATCATAACATTCCTAATATCATCAAATACAATGTTGCATTTATTAAATATAGCTTGTTTTTTTTCTTGTTTGCCTAATAGCAAATTAAGTGCCATAGTTAAACTACATTCCTTAATCAATAAAACTCCAAACTTTTTATTCTCAAAATTCCGATTTATTGAGTGTGGCATCGAAGTTATTCAGAATCATAATGTGATTTGACTGTTTTAGTGTTGAAATTGTTCAAATACTTTACAACTCAGTACAACTCAACGTTAACGTTTGTTAAATTATTTGTCCAATTTAATTTTTCATAGTAACAACAAATATTATTTTTATTTTGATCTCATATTAATTTATAAAAGTCAAATCGAAAACTCAAGTTATTATCTATTTAGTATGAAAGTTATTCATCGTTTATCGTCATCATAATTACTAATCAGTCAAACTTTATGATTTAATACTTGAATTCACTCTCAGTGCAAATTTTTTCGAAATTGTTATGCTCTTTATGTATCTTAATCTTCAGACCTAGTTAAAAAGGCTTTTATTTCATTAAGCTTCAAATGATTCCCACAGAACTTTTTTTTTTAATGTGAGAAACCTTTTAGAAGGTACCAGAATGATTTGTGAAATTGTATACTATTAGCATTATTTGTTATAGTTGAAGTTGAGAAATCAAAATAAGCAGCAAGTTCGACCCAGAAAATTGATATTACCATACAAATAACAAGTCCTTACTGCTTCTTAATTTATTCCAAGTTCAGGTTATGCTCTAGGAAATCAGTTTTTGTTAATTCTTCCAGTCTGAATTTCCTTCAAAATTTGTTAATCCATTAAACTATTAAAAAATTTCTGAAAATTTATTTTGAATGTATGTTATTATAATTATTTATTTTTTCTTTTGCTGTCAAAAAAAAGCAGTCCAAACAAAGTACTGCCTTTATTAAAGTTCATATTAGTTATTATTGCTGCATTATACCTCAGTATAAAAGTGAAATAAAATAGGTAAAAAACTGCTGTCATATAACATTTCTAGTAGAAAAAAAATTAATAAAAATTAGTATTTTAAAAAAGTAAATAAATAACTCAATAAAGTTTTTATCAATTGTTTTGTAATGAACAAATAAAACAAGTATAGCACATAAAAATAAATGATACGAATGATGTAAACCTTGAAATAATAGAATTTCTAAGCATCCACAAATTTTCACTAGTATAAATTAGATATTAAGTAGGTATAGTATACATGGTCGCACATATTTACTGCTTCGAGCAAAACATGTACAAAATACATCAAAAGTAAAAAGTATTCTAAAACGAAAAATAAATAACTCAATAAAGTTTCTATCAATTGTATACAGTGAAAAATAAACTTTAGATATAAAAGATGAAAAAGAAGTTACTTTCAAACTAGCACAGAAACAACAGATGCGATTTTTTTCAATTAACTAATAGTATTGAGTTTGAATACACGTTATTATGATTATTTCATTTTTTCTTTCGCTGTAAAGAAAAAGCAGACCAAACAAAGTGCTGCTTTTATTAAAGTTGAAATTTCTTGCTTAGTTCACAAGGTTTTAAAATATTTCTATTATTTGCTATCAAAATTTTTAATGATAGTATTAAAAATATTGAACTAGCAACTAAAGTATCGGAATGAAGTGCAAGAATCAGAAGAAATAAATGAATCAAACTTTTATAGAAATAGGCAATACTGGTGACATGCGTTAACTGAGAGACGAAAATTTCAATCACTTAACAGGTTAGCAAGCAACCGATCGAAATAAGAATACGGGACTTTTGCATTCTGATCAAATTAATTCTGCGTGAAGTTTTGCAACATTTGTTTACAGATTTAATATTATCATGCCTGCATGCTATTATCAATGCAAAGAAATAAATTTTAAGTAACTTCGTATGTTATGATTTTTCGTGCTTCTCAAACTTTTACAACTTTAAAAGATTCCAATATTTTGCATTTTAATAATGCATTGGAGTTGAATGCTTTGCCCATAATGGAAAATACAATATTAATGCTGTAAGAAGAAAAAATGCTGAATTTTAAAATAATTTGCAATGATTTGTCTAATTAGAAGAAATCATTATGCACCGAATTGTATTGTTAAGCATTTACCTCACATCTATTCATTTGATACGTTATATTAATTCAAATGTCGATTATAATCATTATAATTTAGCAGTACGAACTGTAAGCACGTTTTCCAACTGTTGAAAAAAATTTCAAAGTTTTTGAAATTTAGTTATTTTTTTTTTAGATATCTTAGACTATTAGTTTTTTAGATATCTTAGGCACAGATGACCTAAAAATCAAGTTTTTATGTTCTTTAAAACATTTTAAAAAAACAATACTAATTTAACAGAAAAGCAAAAATATGCTAGTTTAAAATATAATAACAATTGTACTCAAATGTATTAACTGATCCATATATTTATCTTATCATTTGCAAATCAAAAACAAACCAGTTACTAAAAAGTATACTTTATAAATTGATTACTCAATTATCAACTAATATACCATTGTACTGTATGCTATTTCTGGATTAAAAACGAACACAAAAATCAAAACTTACAAAGTTATTCAGAGATTCTTTTTAGCAAGGAATTTAAATATTTTAACAGACTGTTCAGCTATTTGGGTATTTCTCTAAAAGTTTTACAAAACTATCTTAATCAAGAATAAAAATTACGACGGATTTAGTATCAATAGAAATCACACTAAAAAAGTGATTGCAAACAATGCAGCTAAATATTTGTCAAACACGCAATAAATATTATTATTGAGCAAAATTCAGCTTTCTAAATCTAATAAAAATTTATCGAATAAACTTGAAATTTGGAAGCATAAATGTAAAAAACAATATATTCATATTGATGCAAAAACAATTCTGAACAATAAAGTGTGCAGTAAAAGTGCCAAGAAGACTTTTTTACAAATTTTTTGAATATCATAATAGAAATAGACTTTTTCACTTAATAGCAGAATTAAGCATTTTTATTTAAGTTGAAAGTTGAATATGAATTTTGATATGACTTCTAAAAATTATCATTAACTGCAGAAAATACTTTTGTCAAAAATTATTGAATGCAATCAATTTACGTTTCAAATTGAAGGTTTTCAAAAAGGCTTGTAGAAATTTTTTCTCCAGTCTCAATTTTGCAAGCTATTTTTAACATTATAAATTTGGTAGTTCTATTAGCGCTGACAGGTAGACGTAGGTGACCTTTTATTTTTATCATAATTTATTAAACCATACATACCTTGAGGATATAAATAAAGCAAAAATTCTTCTCGGCAACTGATGCTTGTTTACCATGTGTTTACTTGCTTTTTCCATTTTCATTTTGCATAAATTAAGCAAAACAAGAGGGAATTAAACGAGAGTACTGCATTTCATGAATGACTAAGCTAACAGTTTGTGATATTAAAACCGGTTAAGTATTCATTGCTTACGCACTGGTGAAACTTATATATAAAAAGGTTGCTAGTAAAGCATATTCATTCTACTTCCGGAAAGGAAAATTATCATATTTTCTACTTTTCATGAGGGCCAAAATGGAGATCGAAAGTCGGATCAAGGCCTATACATTCGTTGGATATGTAGCCGCTAGCTTCTCATTTGTGGCCATTTTGTCCATATGTATTACATTGCCTATGGCTTATAATTATGTACATCAAGTACGAAGACAAATGAATAGTGAAATTATGTTTTGTAAGGTAAGCTAAATCGAAATTTTTATCAGAAATTTGCAAATTTTCTTATTATTTACCTACCTAATTGTGAAGTTCTTTTAGTTCATTATAAGCAAGCATATTTGCTTAATCAAGATTTTTTTTAATCAAATAAATAGTCATAGTTTTGAACTAAGTCACTTCTCTCTCTACTTGTCTGCTCTTAATAAACTGAAAAAAAAAAACAAAATAAAATAAAATGCTTAAATTTAGATTCTTTTAAAGTCTTAAAAACTAAGGTCTTTTTCCAAATATCATTTGTAACTTAGCCTATTTTGAATAATACAATGTTTTAGTAGTCAATTTCAAATGGTAATATCATTTTGACACCAGTTAATCATGTAATTTAATCATGTAATATAAATTATTGTTGTAAGAAAAAAATATTAGACATACGTATTTATGGCAAATTTTTTACATTTTACAAAGTTCTAGAAGATCTATTTCAAATATTTTGTGATAGATGTATGACGCGCAAAAGCTGCAAACAATTGCAGCACTGAAAAAAATGTTAAGAAACTTTATAGAAAGTTTAATTTTTAACAAATTTCCAATCTATGGATATTTTGAGTAGTTCTTATTGTAGAATTCATTGACCAGTTGATCAAATCAGCTTAATGTTGAAATGTTTATTAATATTACTGCCATATTAAATGTAATGTTAAAAGCAAAATCAAATTGCACAAGTACCTTTAATTTTTAAAGCAACAGAACTATTTAGTAGTTAATCTTAAAAAAAAATTTCAACTATTCAGCTTCGACTTTGTTTTTTTTGATTTAACTGTTTACAAAAGAAATGAATATCATTTTAACTAATTTTTTGTAGCAGTATGTGTTTTACCCATTGAGAATTTGTAGCGATCAATATTCACCTGATCTACTCCTTAAGGAAATTACCAAGAAATAAGATAAACACATTGAATTGACATAATTTTCTGATAAACTTTATTACATCAGTAAACTCTATATTTTAAGTTTGCTTGCTTGCAGCATTGCTTTAAACAACAAAAATATTTTCAGTCAATTTATTTTCAAAATGAATTATAA